>JBBIGA010000153.1:3596200-3610640 GCA_037576975.1 Alestes dentex
ATTTTCCTAAGGTATTTGAAGCATCACGGTCAGAGTTTTAACAACAATACAGTGACAGCATTCCATGAAGGGTTTAAATGTTCCTTTCTGCAAATGTGTCAAAAAATCATTGAATGCAAGAATCAATGATTTAAAAAAACAACATTTTCTGTGTTTAACTGTAAATCTCATTTTTTTGGCTGACTGTGTAGTTAGAACTGGAGTTGTTACATTCCAGTAGCAATACACTGTTTAATTCTATATCTTGTGCTTTTAACTCACCTTTAAACTGTATTTGTTGTACATTATCCATTAGACCATATGTAGTAATGTCATAGGCCTCATTCCTATGACCTTCTTACCTACCTTATTCCTAATGTGTGCCTTGTTCCTGTGCTAATTTTTGCAGTGAGTGCCCTGCTGGGCCCAGGTCGCTTTCTGTCTCCCTATGGCCTCGGAGCAAGATGGCACAAACTCTGCCTCCTCCAAGCTGGCCAAGCCGCTCCACCTGCAGTACCTGGAGCGCTCCCTCAGGCTGGACGCCTTCCTCCGCCAGACCTCCAGCATATTCAGTCAGGACATATCCAGGTACAGGAACAGCTGTGGTAGACTGGTTCATTGCACTTGACCTTATGTGCAATGAACAATATATTTTATCACTCTTACATACTTCGGTTGTCAGTGGTTTTGATGTTGTGACTGATCAGTGTATTTCTCTATTCTAATTGCTCAAGATTATTTAACAGATTTCTGTGTATTTACTTGAGTTAAGTAGTTCCAGTGAAATGGACTAATTTCATTGGGAGACATCTTTGCTTATTTCAAGAAATAATCCAGATAACTGTTTGATTTAGAATTTGAATCAAAGTCATATAATTAGAACCAAAAAAGTAATCTCAAGTTTATAATTTTATAATATTGTCAAAGATATTGAAGTATTGGTTAGGCTTGATTTGCCACAATATCAGTGCAGACCAGAGATATTTTGTTTTTTACCATGTGCAAGATATATACACCACTGTACTAAGTTTAGATACACCTGTTTAACTAGATTTAGTAAAATCTGATTTGATCTAAAGGCAAATTCACACATAGTGGATTTTGGTTTCTAAGAAATGTACATGGTGAAGTTAGCTAAATAGAAGTTGAATAAGGACAAGGCTACTTTCAAGAGTCTAAAGTCATAAAATACTGTGCATTATTTCTTATTTTGATTTTGTATGTTTTTCTGCCAGAAAAAGTTAAGATCATAAATGCAAACAAACAAGAAAGCAATAAAAAGTATCAAGATTTGTTTTGTTTGTGTAAAAGTAGTTGATATTTTGTGAGCTGGAGAAGAGAACATAGGTTCGGTTCCAGATTCCGCCTCGGTTCCTCCAGCCGTTATTTGGATTTGTGAAACTCCATCAGCAGCTCCTGATTTAATTTAACGAGGGACTGATTGAATCAAACCAGGTTTCTGATGGAAACTACAGTAATACTGGACTTCCACAAGGAACACACTGATATACTGAACATAAAGTCACTATTTACTGTTAAATGTTGTTTTGTATTATTTTTTTTTTAATTGTATGCAGTATATTTAGTAATGTGAAGAAACCCCCACTGCTCATCCAAATAGTTTTTAAATATCATTCCTAAGACTATTGCACAGTTCTAAAAGTCTCTGTGCTGCTATGCTGTCTCTCTTAGATGTGTGGCTGGAATGCCCTTCATGATCTTGTGTTTGTGATTCAGTGATGACAGTGATGATGGTTCGGGTGAGGGGCCGTCTCTGGCCCCATCCAACCCTCATGCACCGGTACTAGCAGGCAAGGAGGAGCCTCTCGACTCTGAGGAAGGAACCAAGGGGTCTTGTGCAGGAGGAGGGACAGAGTCTGGTACTCTTAATGGAGCGCTGCTTCAGGGTACAGAACATGACCTACAGCTTCTCACAGAAACATACTCAGTCATTTACGTTTTGGTAATTAATTAATTTTGATTTCATAATGTTACATTCTTTTCAGAGCACAAGGCAGACAAAGCCAACCTGTATAACTTCTCCAAGCTGAGGAAGAGCCGGAAATGGCTAAAGGTATTTTGCACTGCATGTTGGGTGTTAATAATTAAAGCGATAGTTTCCTTCAGATTTACAGCATCTTCCCCTTTTCCACGGAAGATGCGAGGCTAGTGTAGCTTGCAAGTAATGTAAGCTGCTACGCCCATCGGCCTAAATTATCATGCACTTTGAGCCGTTCGTTTTAGAGCTGTATGCCTGGCAAAAAATAATATTGATGCAATTTTACCAGTCCATTTATGATGCAACAGTCTAGTCCCAAGGCAGACAACTTTCTTATAATTCCAGCAGAATATAATACAATGCATTATCCCTGAAGAACTTGTTGTTCCCAAAATACTAGAAATGCTGACTAGAGCATCTACAATTACCTTTTGTTGTATTGATTAGAGTCTTTATATCTGCTTTGTTGAAGTTAATGTACACAAACTATGTTTTTCATAGATAACAGTAAGCAAGAAACCAAACTAGCTTTTTAGCTCTCATGCAACGCTGAAAAACATATTTTAGCTCGGAGGTTTAAAAAAAAACAAACTGCGTACATATGACATTAATTATTCTTTTATTGGTTAAGCGCTGCATCCAGGGCATGAGCAGTCGTCTGGAGCTTCCACTCTCTCTACAGCTGTTGAGTGTTTTGATTTGTAACCACTCTCTTGTGATCCTCAGGGCATCTTATTAAGTGATGACACTACAGATTCCGACACAGACTCTGATGACTCTGATTTCTCCATGACCCGGGAGGAGCTGCACGACATGCTGCGATTACACAAGTTTACCAGGCTGCACCAGAGCAAGTTTCAGGCTGACCGTGAGGTATAGAAACTCACATACATACATACACATGTACACACACACACACACACACACACACACACACACACACACACACACAAAATCAGCTTCTACTGCAAGAGTGGAAACTTCAAATGTTAATGATGTGTGTTCCCAGCTGCAGCAGTATCAGTACTATAGCACTGGCCTTTTGTCTTCCCAAGACCCGTTCTACGAGCAACAACGCCACCTACTGGGGCCCAAGAAAAAGAAGATTAAGGAGGAGAAGAAATTTAAGGGTAGAGAAGAGGAAACAATCGTTCTGTGCTGATGCTTGCCATTTGTGTGATATGACCATGTTCAATGTTCCTCTTCTTTGTTACAGCCAAGTTAAAGAAGATGAAAAAGAAGAAGAAACGGGGTGAAGATTTGTCCATGGAGGGACGGCCCTACGTCACTAAAATATTTGCCAAGTTCTCTCATGATGCACCGCCACCCATGGCAAAAAAGAAGCATTTAACGATCGAACAGTTGAACGCCCGAAGGCGAAAAGTCTGGCTTACTATTGCCAAGAAAGAAAACCCGAAGGTATGGTCATTTCTCTTCACTCCTCTACAGAATGTTACTGTCACATTGCCTTTTCTTAACCATTTCATTCTGATCTTCATTTCTTTTTTTTTAGGCTTTTAAACAGAAAGCATCTGCAAAGAACTTTGTTTTAACCAATGCCAAAAAGGTAACAATAGTACTGAAATAGACTGGGAGTTTACAAAGTGTCTGTTTTGTGTTGCTGCAGTGAATATTCACTCTGTTTGTGTGTATGTATCCAGCTGGCCCATCAGTGTATGCGTGAGGTGCGCAGGGCTGCGATCCAGGCCCAGAAAAACTGTAAGGAGACGCTGCCGCGTGCACGACGACTCACTAAAGAAATGTTGCTGTACTGGAAGAAGTATGAGAAGGTGGAGAAGGAGCACCGCAAACGCGCAGAGAAAGAGGCGCTAGAGCAGCGGAAACTGGACGAGGAGATGAGAGAGGTACAAACATGGACACTTTCACCTTGTGTATTTGTTTTATGTATACTATACATAAGTACTTGTATGTGATACAGTTTTTTAATGAGAATTATAAGCCTGACACTAAACGTAACCCTAGCCCTAACAACACTAACAAAAAAATATTTGGGGGAATGGTTTTCCCCTGTAAAAAAAAATTTGTAACATGTAGTTTTTGTCAGAAACACTTTATTAGGACAGAATCATTTGGTTGATGTTCACATTGTGGGTTGGCTGCTTTTTTTCTCCGATTTTCTTTCTCAAGTCCTGAAAATGTACCAAAACAAAAACAAGCACCCCCATATCTGGCATAATTTGTGTCTTATTTGTGTCTCAAATCTCTCTCCCGAATCTGATTAGGCCAAGAGACAGCAGCGGAAGCTGAACTTCCTCATCACGCAGACTGAACTGTACGCCCATTTCATGGGAGGAAAGCAGAATGCGGCAGGAGGAGACAGCATTCAGGAAGACATCCTCCGCAAGCTGGATGAGAACACAGCCCAGCGGCAAATAGACATTGGTGGCGGAGTGATGGTCAATGTGGGCCGAGAGGATTATGGTAGGCCTCTACAGACAACTGTGTTCACAGTCAGTGAAAGGATCTAAGAGATGAATCCATCCTCAATGCTTTTACTTACTCTACATTATTCTGTTTTATGTTTTCTGGCACTTTTGTTTTCATGTCTCTGATGGTTGAAAACACCTTGTCATCATTTTCTACAGATAGTGAATACTACAAGTCTCAAGCCCTGCAGAATGCAAAAGAAGCATACCATATTCACCAAGCAAGAGTGAGTAAATGGGGGCAGGGGCATTATTTATACTGAAGTGCATAATGTGATCTTTCTCAGGGTTTTATAGTGGAGCAGAAGTGGAGCTTTTCATTTTCTGTGCCAGCAGTAGAAGCATAGGAAACATAGAATCATCTGAATGGCTTTATTAAGTTAGGTTGTTTTAAACTGACAATAATACAAATATGCAATAAAAGCTGCAATTTAAATATAATTGTTAAATGATCAATATTGAAAATTACGATCAAATTAGATTGTGATTTCATGGTGTAGTGAATCATTTACAACAGAGCTGCAATCAGATGAAATAGCTGCAAAGTCAGAGATTTACGTCCCTTACTGTCAGTCTCATGGTCGTAGTGTTGAGCGTGTTGTCCCCAACTGTGTGTGATGCAGACAAGGCAGTTTGATGAGGAGGCGAAGGACAGTCGCTGTGCCTCTCTGCACGTGGCTGGTGTGTCAGGGTCCGGCTTTGGGGAGAGCTACAGCCTGTCCAACCCGTCCATCCAGGCGGGTGAGGACATTCCTCAGCCCACCATTTTTAATGGCAAGCTCAAGGGCTATCAGCTGAAAGGCATGAACTGGCTGGCAAACCTTTACGAACAGGTATGTGTCAGAAAACATGCAGTTGACGTATAAAAAATAATGAGCAGAGAAAAAACATATGCTCTGTCCATCTCAGGGCATCAATGGCATACTGGCAGATGAAATGGGGCTTGGCAAGACTGTCCAGAGCATCGCTTTGCTTGCGCACCTGGCAGAGGTAAGCACTGCAGTTTTATGAGAGCCATCAACACCATGAGTCGTTATGCTCCTTTGTGCTTATAATCTCTCAAGCACAGAAGTTCTTAGCTTCATTCCTGCTGAGCAGTTGCTCTGTACAGCTTTAGATATTCCCTGCCCAAATATGCCTGAACCAGCTTGCCAATCAGGTTTGTTGGTACAAGGAGTAATTGAAACGGTGCAGGTTGATGGGTCACAGGACTAGAGATGAGAACCGTAGTCTTACTGCATCAGCTCCGAACCAGACAGCTGTGTTTTGCTTTCTTTGGGGGAACCCTGATAGATAAATAAATCAATGACCCAACAAAGAAGCAAAGGAGGAATTATTTCCATCTCATCCATTCCATTTTCCTGTGCGGAATTCTGTTAGCGCACACACACACACACACACACACACACACACACTTCTCCAGAAGGCACGGTGCTGTCGGTTGGTGTCTGTGGGAACACTCCAGCTGCCTCCGCTGTGTGCTTTCGGCCCTTGGGGCCTTCAAAGGAGGGAGGAAATGGAATTCGTGGAGTTTTGGAATTCAGTATGAAAGAGTTGTGCCTCAGGGCCCATAGGAAACTGTGCTTGCATGTTGCCCTCCTCTCTAGTTGCTTCCTGTTTTCACCCCTCTCTCTTCTCCATGTCTTTCTCACCATCTCCCCATCCCTTCCTCCCCCCACGCACCTGCGTGTTGGCCTTCTTTTCTGTGTGTGCACATGTGCGTGTGTCCATGTGTGTCCTGTCCTACAGAGAGACAACATTTGGGGACCCTTCTTGATCATCTCCCCAGCCTCCACACTCAACAACTGGCACCAAGAGTTCACCCGCTTCGTGCCCAAATTCAAGGTGAGCTCTGCAGCTGCGCAGGAAGACACCTGCCATTGCGGAATCGTTTAAATATCTCCCTCTTCTTTTTCTGTCCCCCACCTTTCATGAACCCACTGAACTAACTCTATTTTCAGCATAAAAACAATCAGGCAAGGTTGCCTAGTCCTATTTATACCCTTCTCGAAAGACTGTAAGGAAATGCCTGGCAGGTCTCTACAAATGAGTGAAATATGTGATCCTTTTTTAGGGCTGTAGGTGGCAGTGTTGCATCATTGCTGTTGAGGGTTTTTTTTTGGATATGTAAGTCTTGGATCCTCAAGAAATTTGAAAGACAGCAGTTAAAATGAAAGCTACTGCTAAATTACATATTTAACCACAGGAATAATATTAATTACTATAAACATAATAGCAAAGACTGTAGTTTTGATTTTCATCTTTAGTGTAGTTGCTAGGTTCCATGTGCACATTTCTGCACAGTTAAAACGTTGATGTTATGAGTATTCCTCGCAGCAGTGGTGATTAATGGATTTGCTGACACCATTAGTCGGCAGTCTCCCAACTAACTATCAGTCTGTCATCTCATTATTTTTCTGGTCCACAGGTGCTGCCATATTGGGGGAACCCCCACGACCGCAAAGTAATTAGAAAGTTTTGGAGCCAGGTGAGTCTATTGGGCATTGCAGTCCAACTGCTACAAGAACAGAAGACATTACAGAACTCATAAAATTAACTGTGTTTTGTCCTTCCGTGTCCCCTGTAGAAAACCCTGTACACCCAGAATGCTCCTTTTCACGTAGTGATCACCAGTTACCAGCTGGTGGTGCAGGATGTGAAGTACTTCCAGAGAGTGAAGTGGCAGTACATGGTTCTGGACGAGGCCCAGGCGCTGAAGAGCAGCACCAGGTAATGAAACTTGGCAACAGAATTTAATCACTCATTTCAAAACCTCCCCACTCCAAATTAGTCAAGGATAATTTCTCCAGCAAAGTTACTGTTTTAGAAGTTTTTGTTCAAATGAGACCATTCTGCACTTCCTCCCATTTGTATTTCTAATGTAATCAGGCATATTCACATGAGGGTTAAAATCTTTCATTCTTTTCTAATTGTTTTTGTGTCTGTAATTTAGTCTAGCATGGAGCTAGAAGATTGAGGACCAAATGATGCTTTTTAAATGGCTATTGTTATTAAAGCTTGGCAGTAAAATTAGGTTTCAGTTTGGAAACGAGTAACTATATTGAATTTCTGTACATGCTGCACAGTAATGCGAAGATGAATGGCTTTATTATTCTTGCTTTTTCAAACAAATATTAGGTTATTCCCAAATGAACCAATCTATTATAACACCAAATTTTCCTCCTCCTGCGTTTTATTCCCCTTAAAGACTGAACTAAAATGGATTTCGAATGATCTATGCTGAGGCCAATAGGGATAGAGTTTCTGAAAGAAATTCTGCAGTAGTGAGGCGTCTTGGATGTTGCCTTTCCCAGACCCGCGGCCTGTATTAACACAGGGCTGGAACCCATCTCCCAAATGTGATGTGTGAGATTGTATCTGACTGGGGCTGCAGGCACATGCGCCAGCAGCTTCTGTTGTGGTGAAAGATGATTTATGACCATGCTAAGTGCCTCTCGTGGCGGTCGGGGCAGCCTCAGCAAGCCTTTAAGTCCTGCAGTCAAACAGAGGCTTAGTTTGAGATTGTGATGGAGCCTCGTGTCTGTTTCAGTTGGGGCCTCACTTTTGCTGCCATGCTGATAGGTCTTGTTAGATCTTACACTAAGCCCAGTGTGTGTATATGTTACCTTTTTGATGGGGGTGTATGTTTCTGCTCAACAGCGTGCGATGGAAGATCCTTCTTCAGTTCCAGTGCCGCAATCGACTGCTACTGACAGGAACACCCATCCAGAACACGATGGCTGAGGTGAGCTCACACAAGCTTGTGTGCATGTTTAAGGGTGTGTGTGTGTGTGCGCGTGTGCATGTGCATGGCTCTGTGTGGGTTTTTTTTTTTTTTTACTTGCACTTTGTAGAACCACAATGCTAACCAAAATGGTTCTGACTTTATAAAGTGCTTTTTAAAGATTACATTTGATGTTGGGCTGAAAGTTTTATATAGGGGTTTACGTAATATAGATAGCAGGGATCTAACAGTATATGATGCTGTATTGGTGTTCTATATTGTTTCAATGCATTGTGATTAGTGTGTTACCTGTAGGTTCACATACTGTCTTGTAACTAGATCTTTTGAATACTCTAATCAACTGAAAATCGAAACAGTTACACCTTAATGATAGCGTAAAACATATTCAGTAACATGCACTGATGTCTCAATATGATACATTTTTTCATTTTAGGAATGGCTGAAAAGAAAAATGTATCGGATCGAAGCACCACTGTAATAGAAAAACAAATGGGATAAATTTGTATGACCCCAAGTCGTAATATTTTATGAGCACAAACCTGTTTCTGTGTGTTTGGGAGCTTGAGGGGGGCAGGGATTTTCTAGGTCTGACTTTACTTTTCTTCTTCAGTTGTGGGCCTTGCTGCACTTCATCATGCCGACTCTCTTTGACTCTCATGAGGAGTTCAACGAGTGGTTTTCCAAAGACATAGAAAGTCACGCCGAGAACAAATCTGCCATCGATGAAAGTGAGTGGTTGTTGTTTTTGAAGTGGTCTCTTTAAACCTCAGCTAGCCCTCAGCTGCCACATTCACGTAAAGCTGATGTAAGTTGCTTAATGTGCAGCATCTGTTGCATTTAGTGTTCCATGACTTGGAATAGGTTTTCAGTTAAAGACAGTTTTTGTCCTCTACTTGCTCGACAGATCAGCTCTCCAGACTGCACATGATCTTGAAGCCTTTTATGCTTCGTAGAATAAAGAAGGATGTGGAGAATGAGCTGTCAGACAAGGTACTATCAATGTCTCCTACTGATAAAACATGGACTGACAAGCACCCATGAGTTTTGGCCCAAGCCGTCTCATTTATTTGTGATGGTGACCTCCTGGCTGTTCTCCTCACTAGATCGAGATTTTGACGTACTGCCATCTGACAAGTAGGCAGAGGCTACTGTACCAGGCTCTGAAGAACAAGATTTCCATTGAGGACCTGCTGCAGTCGTCCATGGGCACGGCCCAGCAAGCCCACAGCACCACCAGCAGCCTCATGAACCTAGTCATGCAGTTCAGAAAGGTAAGGAGCACCACTGGACTATCTGGAAGGAATACTGTAAGAATTCTACACTTTTCGGGACTGGAGTTGGTGCAGGCATGGGAACTGAATATATTTTATGTCTGATGTGTCTCTGCGTAGGTTTGTAACCACTCGGATCTGTTTGAGCGCCAGGAGACACGTTCACCTTTTCACATGTCTCTGAAGCCTTACATCATGTCCAAGTTTCTCTTCCGCCAAGGCTTCCTCAACACCTGTAGCCAGACGAGGGCCAAGTGAGTTTATTCCTCCCTGTTATTTAACTAAAATAAAAATGATACTTTCAGATGTTGGAAGTGTCTGACAGGCAAATTGTAACATGTCAGGATATCATCCCTAATTTTGTCCTCACTTTCTTTGCCTTGCAGGCTGCTGCAGGTTCTGCTGTCCCCTTTCTCCCCTCAACATATCCAGCAGTCCTTATTTCACAGGAAAAGTAAGTCACTGTCTTTTTCACACATACTCCCTTGCTTTCTTTGCACGCTCTCTCTCCCTCTCTCTGTCTCTCTCTCTCTCTCTCTCTAATTATTTTTTTTTCTTCCTCAGGTGATGACGAAAGCAGCTGCTTCTCCTTCCTACGGTTTATCGATGTTTCACCAGCAGAGATGTTCAACATCATGCTGCAGGGCACTATGACCAGGTTGGTTAAGTTTGCAAAACTTCTTCCACCTCCATTAGCAAATGGAAGAAGCTCCAACATTTTCTGTTGGTTTCACAAGTTCCCCTCTAAGCCTTCGATGTTGATCTAGATCCAGATATAACTCATTGATTTGAATATACTTAATTTTCCAAGGGGTTGTGTCAATAATATTCTTACTTTTTTTTTTTTTAATGAGAGTTTGTTAAACAAGCTTTAAAACATACCATACAGTTTAAAGTAGGCTGCAGTTTGCAATAAATCTTACTACTTATATAAAGATTTAATCTAGCGATTGTGTTATTTAGAATCAAAGACAATAAGAGTATTTGTCATTATATTTCCTGTCCCCCCTTCTTTGCTCAGATGGCTAGCACTTTACCTTTCCTTCAAGTTTGCCCACCGGCTCCATCATCAGCGGCTGTGGAGTGAGGATAATGGTGGAGAGCAGAAGGCTGTAGGGCACCGTTTTTCTAACAGAGACCTCATCCTGTGGCCCAACAGGCCAACATCATTCCCCAACACACACAACAGCACCGTCCTGCAGGTGGGTCTCACTGGCTGCCATGATCTCACGCCACTTTCATAGGGGCAACGCAGAGTTCCCATAAACCTCACATAGCAAGGGATATGCGCCCTAACTATTATTTATTTGGTTTATTGAAAGGATGCTTAGAAACACAGTAATGTTCTAGGTACTGCCTCCCGGGGTTGCTGGTGGAGATGATCTATTGTCATTTCTTGTCGACTAGACATCATGGCTCATTATCTAGCCTGCATGTCATAGAAGTTGCCAGTGAGGTTTTAAGTATCTATGAGGAAATACTACTGCTGATGGATGTACTTGGCTTTTGAAGCAAATCGCCTGTGCATCACTGGGGTATTGTTGTCAGAACTTTAGTACAGTTCCATTGTAAATTAATAGTTATGTAGTTAAAATATCATAATCCTCTTTACCATGAATAATGACATCCAAAAGAGGTTGGACTTTTTTCCCAAATTACTCACTGTATCCTTGGACATGAGAATTGCTGATTGCTGGCTGGAAACAGGACACTGTTTATGGTGTGTGTGTGTGTGTGTGTGTGTGTGTGTGCACATTTGTGTGTGCACATTTGTGTGTGCACATTTGTGTGTGTGAGCAGAGCCGTTAGAGGCCGAGTGTGAGACCAACTTTGATCCCTCATTGGGTTATTGCACAGAGTGGGACTGAGTGGTCCTCATCAGTCATTAGCTCTTTGGACTCATATTTCACTGTACATGCACTTAGAGCCTCTCACCGGCAATGGTTCATTTTTATTCACTTTCAGGGTGAAAACGTATGTTGTAAGTAAGTAGTTGGGCAAAAAAAAATTCTATTTTGCAAAAATCTTCCTCTTAGCCCAATTGTAGTGGATCAACTTAAGGCATGTTTGTGTCCATAATGTCCTACTTTTTCCACTGGAGGTACCATGCTAATGTAGCTGACAGGTAATAGAAATGAGTGCCTCTTCAATTCGCATTGTGCAAACTGATTGCTCTGGCACTGATACAATATCTGGATTGGCGATAGAGACCACCGATACCAGAAATCAAATGCTGGTTTGCAAGTGTTTGACTGAAGCATGCAGTGTTTCCCACACATGAGTTATAAGGCATATGGCTAACTTTACACTGTGATAAACTGTAGGCTTGTCTGGGCATTTCGTGCATATTTTTGGTTTCTTGAAGAACACTGAACAGCTGCTAGTTTTTAGGCCTGTTTTGTTGGATTAATCTGGCACCAATGTGTAATAAATCGAATAAATCATTATACTCAGTTTTTCATGGCATTTATCAATGTGGCACTACTTGCACATTTTGTCTGTGTGTGACATGAATGGTGAATCATGGAAATGACTTTAAATATGATACTTTTTTTTCCATATTGACCACCCCTAAGCTTAGTATCAGTGTCAGTACTTGGTATTGGCTGGTACTTAATGATGACATATTGAAGGGAAATAAACTGTCGCATATCACACACTGAGACTGTGCGTTTGCCCATCTTATATATTTTGCCAGTTTTTTTAAAGAGAACATTATGATGTCAGAAACCTCATAAAAGGAGCAGCTTGATGAGGTTTGAGGCACGTGGCTATTGGATAAAACACTTTCCGCTATGACAGTTAGTGCAGTAGAAATTTCTATTACATTTTATTATTACAGCCTCGTAGCTCCAGTACAAAATGAACCATCAGAAATGTCTTGTCAGATCGACTGAATTTGGGACAAGGGGGAAAATGTCATTTTTAGCTATTACTTAAAAAAAAAACTGTGGTGGGAACAGCACAGGAGGTGGTGGAGTAGAGATGGAGAAGTCCTGTAAAGTAAACTGATTCTGAAGTCCCCTGCGTCCGGAGTGGCTAGAGCAGCAGGAAGGCTTGGTGTGTGTTGGGTGGGTGGAACGCTGATGGCAGGGAAAGCTCCCTTCCTCAGGTGCTGACAGAAGCGTAATCCTACTCTGCTCCTCTTCGGCCTCTTGCGTTGCGCGGCGTCTCCCAGCTCCGCTGAGGCATGGATAGGAATCTGACACCAATGCAAACACCACTCGCCCCCTCCACCGCTTTCAACCAAGTGGTTCTGTGCAATATTAGCAATATTTAAAAAACACTGCATTCCAAGGCTAATAGATAAAATATAGTATTGAATAACACTGGAATTTTAAGTGTATATATGGAAAGACTTTTCTGTATGCATACAATTGGTTATCATTGAACGTGAATTATGATCATAGTCTGAGCTGTAGTTCTCTTAGTAAAATGCCACCTCCTGTTACTGTGCAAATTTCTATCACTGCATCTACATGGAAGTGTTTTCAATATTGTTATATGTGCATTGCTCTTCAGTGCCAGGTGCATTGCGTTTAAACACTACGTTCAATCAAACAGAACAATGCTCAGACTTAGAATGATGAACTACATGGTAAAATCTTTCATTTGCAGAAATACAGTCATAATGCCCATCTGGTCAAACTATACATTCTGTTTGACTTTAGTATTCCTGCAATGCACACTTTGTAACATGATAACATTATGACACATTGGAAATGAAACACACATGCTATAATGTTTGCACAGACCACAGTGTGTTTTTTGCAATAAATAATTATTGTGCATTAAATGTGCAGAATATGTTCTCTGCAGAGGATGTGTACGAACGCATTATATTTCTCGGCGTGCCAAATCCTTTCCATACAACTGTGTGACTTTATCTGTAAACAGCTTAAAATTAAACAAATAAAATCAATCGCATGTATACATAAAATTAAAATCAGCAAGACAGAGTTTACTGAAAAAGCCCTAAAACCATGTCTCTTTTCCTTTTGTTTGGGCTTGGTTAGTCTAACTAACTGGATTATGTAGTATAAAACATTTTGCAGTTTGTCCGAGAGCTCATTTGCATGTTGCTGATCCCGATACTCTGATGATGATTAACGGGCAATACATTGTACAGCCTTCACACAGAGCCTGAAGAACTTTGACCCTCAGTCTCTGGCTCTGCTCCGTATGAAAGAGGAAGCAGCTGCCCCACACTCGGCTTTCCAAATCTCCCCTCAAACCTTTGTGTTCCAGGTTGGAGCACAAACGCATCTCAGTTTTCTGTATTTGTTCAGACAGCTGTAACGCACCATGGCCTCTGTGGTTGGAAGAACATGAAGCACAGCCTCATCTGGACTCTGATGTTGAAGTACGGAAATTTGGGTGCCATAAACTCTGCTTTCGTACTTATGTTGGAAGCTTTTATTGCTTACATGGGGATAAATTAATGATATTGGTTCCCTGTGGCTCGGCGGCTGGATTCGTGAGGAGTGATTTGTAGATACAGTCATAACATCAACATCCAGGAGCTAGAGGGCATTCAAGAGCCAAAGCACTGTTGTTGAAGCACTCCATCATTTTGTTCAGCTAAGTTCTTTTGTATATAACATATTGGAAACGCAAAACAGCAAACATCAGTCTTGATTAAACACACTGTGTAATGTTCGGAGTTCTTATTTCTGTGATTATGTGGCCACAGAGGAGCTGTAACGCACCCAGAAAGTGAGAATCTTCCCAATCTGGATGCTCATGCGTCTCTTAACGCCTTGTTTTACAGCCGGCTTTATCTTGGTGAGAGTTTCCAGACGTATCTTCCCCCTCTGTTTGTGGTTGGGACCCCAGCCCAGACAGTGGGTCTCCACTCCTTTTCTCTCTCTCTCTCTCCCTCTGTCTCTCTCTGTCTGTCTGTCTGTCTGTCTGTCTGTCTGTCTCTCTCTCTCTCTCTCTCTCTCTCTCACACTCTCTCTCTCTCTCTCTCTCTCTCTCTCTCTCTCTCTCTCTCTCT
>JBBIGA010000153.1:3610740-3633781 GCA_037576975.1 Alestes dentex
AGACTTGAGACTTGACTTGGACTCGAGCACAAAGACTTGAGACTTGACTTGACATTGCCACTCAAAGACTTGAGACTGGACTTGGATTCGAGCACAAAGACTTGAGACTTGACTTGGACTTGGGAAAAATGACTTGTGACCATCTCTGCTTTATACTGCATCGGCTACATGATGCAGCACCCTTTATCCGATTATTACGCAATAATTGTGCGATGTTCTTTATACTCTACATAATTTTATACTATACAAGTGCATAAATGCAAGCCTGCAGCAGCTTGTTTATGACTGCCCCATGTCCCACCTACATATCTCACATTTCCATTGCCCTTTTAATGTTCTTTTATTGATTTTTGAAGTATTCTTTATTTCTTTAACTTCCCTCTTATTTGTATGCTTAATACTTTTATTCTAATACCGTAAAGCACATTGAATGACCTCCACATATGATAATGGGCTATAGAAATAAACATGACTTGACTTGACACTCCTTTCAAGCTCTACAGAAGATGCTGACCATTTTACAGCACTGTCCAAAGATTTCTGTTATAGCAGCCGAGAGTAATATTAAAAACAAGAGCTCTCAGTATTATTATTATTTTATATGTCATACATAATCTACATTGTGAGCTTTGTGTGATTTTTCTTTTAGACAGTATTTCTAGGCGTAAACAATGATAAGTTGTGTTTCAAATGTATGTGTCAAGTGACCGCATGAATAACTGTTTGCTTTGAGATTTGTCATTCATACACTCTACTGCTGGTTGTGATCTCAAGACCACAACCAGTAAATCACAAGTGAAGAGAAACCATCTGGACCTTGCTCTCTTCATGTTTGCATGCACTTTGACAGTGGTAATAGAAACCCATCAATTTAAAAGAAAAACAGTGATTTAGTACCCCAGGGCTTTCAGTTGGCACTAATTAAGGCTAGTGTCTGTCCATCCAATTAATGTCTGCTGCACTTTCATTTTCTAGTAAAAGGGTGGCATATACATTTCTGTTAAATTCTTTAAACCTCATGGACATCCACACCCTAAGACTTATTATTGAGTAACTGCACGATATATATTAAAACGGTGCAAAATCACATCATGAGTTATTATAGAAGTGTTGACGGGCATGTGAATGCTACGGGATTAAGAATTAAACAACATGCAGCTCCTCATTTATAAAATGATATCAGCTGTAAAACATATATCTGTTATGATTAATACTCTATATTTTATTCTACAGTCTGTGAAACTATTTAATCCAAAATCCATCTAAATACCACTGATGTTGATTTTGTGCAATATTTAAGCAAATACAGTATATGAAATGTCTTCCAGTACTAACTACAGGTTTAAAACCTGCAGAAGACCTGAGCATGTACCTCCATGAGGAAGACATTGTTCTTTCTGGATGCTGCAATGAGCTGTTTGACCTCTCTGAGGTTCATGGCAAAGGGTTTCTCACACAGGACATTCCTCCCCGCATTCAGGAACAACAGACCCGCCTTCAGGTGCTCAGTGTGGAGGACACCCAGGTATACAATATCTGTAGAGGTTTATATATATGTACACACATGTACACAAACAAAGACAGATACATAAAGAAACAAACACATGAGAATAAAATCATTTTTCTTACCATCAAACATATACAGTCATGTGCAAAAGTACCCCCCAAAATTGCATGTTTTGTTGTTTTTTTAATTAAAATAAGTTAGCACATCCTCTACAGATAACAAACTTAAATATGACTTTTACTGCACATTTAATTCACAATGCAAACATGCAAAGAGTAGCATATATGAAAAAATGACATACAAAGTGACCGTTGCATGGTCCATATTTTGTGTTTCATTTTTTTTTCTAAATATGTAAAAATTCAACAAGTCAACAGTAAGTGGTATAACAAAGATACAAAATACAAAAATGAAAAAATAAATAAAAAACAAAATGTTTAAGATATTTAAGATATTTACATTTTAACTGATTCGTATATCATATAGCATGTTTTTTTTACCATGAATATGCTGCAGCATGAATAAGAGGCAGATAAATAGACCCTAGGGCTGTTTGTGTGGTGTAGATGGAATCCAACTGATGCTAATAAATGGAATATTTATTTATGGTGTCATGGGCTGTATAATTGTCTCAGGGTTCTAATAAAGATTTTAGTGGGGGCAGGTTTCCACAGGCCATCCTGCAGTGCAACTGGCCCCTCAGTAATTATGTCACTTCTTAGGGGACGTATATAGTAATTGTCTTCTGCAGTATTAGTATCACAAGTTCCAGCAAGTATATAATGAACATATTATATACTGCAGGATAGTAAGGTGCTAGACAGTAAGGTGATGCCTGAATTTAGCTAAAATAACATGATCCAGTAAACAGCAGGTGTCTACTAAGAAAGCTTTAAACTAGGTGAGCTACAATTATGGCCAAGTAGAGTCTGCTCACCAATATCTGGGTCATCAGCCAGCTCCCGGTAGCTCCCATAAGCCTTGGGGATGCCATGAGTCTCAGCAAACTTTTGTGCTCTCTCCAGGCTTCTTGCAGCCACTGCTGTTATCTGGAGCAGACAGACACATGTAGTCCTGTAATCAGCCGTGGGTTGTGTATTAGTAGGGGTACATTAGGGTTTAGGTAAAGAGAGGGTACCTGATGCTCTCCAGCTGACAGGGTCTTCAAGGCCACGCTGAAGTCATGGCTGATCTTGCCTGCTCCACAGATGCCCCACCGGGTTGCCATGCCAATGAAAAAACGTCCAGGGAGATCGTCTTTGAGTTCAGAAGCAGAAACAGGCGGCTGTCTACCCAGCCTAGTCTCTCTCATTTATGCAGAGAAGGCCGGACAAAGTCTCACTGCATCCTGCAAATGTTTGACTTGTTATCGGCCATATTACAACCATCAGTGTGACAAGGTGAAAAACACACCAGCCTTTACTTTGCACAACACTTTTGCATATTTGAACCCAACAGAGGGGCTTTTCTTAAAAGAAAGGAACAAAAGTCTCGACAGAAAAGTGCTATCAATAAAATGGGACGCTCTAGATCAGCCAAACATAAGCCTAAGGTCACAACGCCCAATGCCAAGCACTGACTAGCAGGGTTTGGTAACGGTGAGGTAACGGTAAAGTGGCATTTGGCAGGAGCCCGGTCTCACGAGTCTTCGTGAAGCCATCACAATATACAATATCGCCAGTATCAGCGATAACTTGTAACTGAGGGACAGTAGGAGAGAAATAATGAGTTGATTTCTTATCGTTTTTGTTTGCAAAGCGGTTGAAACAAGTTGAAATGCCGTGAGACGGGGAAAGTCCCTAACCCTAACCCTAACCGTCACAATGCTGAAATAGATTATTTGACTACCAACATTAAAAAGATAAAAAATAAAAACAAAATATACTGTTTGCATAAGTATACAAACACCTGCACTTTGGAAGTTCCAGGTTTACACAAATGCCAATTTAATCACAAATGACACTTCTTTGACCACAATGAAGCATTTTTCAGTGCTACTTGTCCTAAGCCTGCAATGCCCTTTTAAGAGCCCTCCATCACAAAGGCATTTACAGGAAAAAGAAGCTGTTCCTTAAGAAGGTCTGCCTAAAAATATTAGAAGGACCCAGTTAAGATGTGGGAGGTTTTATGGTCAGATGAAACCAAAATAAAACCTTGTGGCCAGACTTCAAACAGGTACACTATATGGACAAAAGTACTGATTCGCACGACCATTACACCAACAGGGACTTTAATGACGTTGCTTTCAAATCCATAGACTTTAATATGGAGTTGGTCCCCCTTTGCAGCTATAACAGCTTCCACTCTTCTTGGAAGACTTTACATACGATTTTAGAGTTTCTGAGGGATTTGTACCCATTCATTCTGTAGAGCATTTAATGAGATCAAGCACTGATGTTGGATGAGAAGGCCTGGCTCGCAATCTCCGTTCCAGTTCATCCCAAAGGTTTTGGATGGGGCTAGCAGCATCATGATATGGAGATGCTTTTCACCTGGAGAGACAAATGGATGGATACAAATACTGCACAGTATTGAACTATTGAGAACATGTTCCAGTTTTTTTTTTTTATAACTGTATGCCTCTGGAGAAGATTCATCTTTCAGTATGACCCCAAGCATAAGACCAAGGAATGGCTCAAAAAAATAAAGGTGAATGTTTTGGAGAACTCCTCTTAACCCTGTTGAGAATCTGCTGTCCAGAGGCACCGACCCAATGAACTAGAGGATCTCTACAAAATCTGCCAAGAAGAACTGGGACTAATCGCTCCTGAAAAAAAGTGTAAAACTGGTACTTACCTCAAAAGAATTATGGCAAAAGCAAAACTAAACTTCTCGACCAAGTATTAACTTGTAAGTGTAAAGTGGCCATTTGTCATGAGTGAACACACCACAGCCCAGCACAGCATACAGTGTGAACAATGTAAAATGTGTCCTCTGCATTTAACCCATTCACCAAGTGAAGCAGTGGGCAGCCGTGTGTGGACAGCACCTTGCTCAAGTGTACCTCAATGGTGCCATTGGCAGTTCTGGGATTCAAACTCACAACCTTTTTTCCAACCCACTAGGCCACCAGCAGAAATGTTTTTGATTTGGACATCAGAAGTATATTGTTACAGTATAAAAGTTCACATTGAAAATATTACAAGGAAAAATACATGTACAAATCCAGAAAATTCCAATGACTTTCAAGACGGTTGAATACTTTCGCAAGCCACTGCATGTGGACTCAGGAGTTTCTGTCATCCTGCACAATTTAGTGTTTCTTTTGTTGAAAACCATTATTTTAACCTCATGAAGGGGCAAGGAATGAGCTTATGGGTTGAATTCTTCACTTTCTGAACTGTTAAAGACCCTCAGAGACAAAACCACATTAAAAAATGATGATCATGACCCAGCAGTCACATTTACATTTCCTTGTTTCCATTTCCATCGAATGCTTGGGAACTTTGACCAAATGGAGATAAAGCCAACCTTTCTGGGACACACACTCTCTCTCTTTGTAGGCTGTGGCTGCACACCTAGGCCAGACAGAGGCAGTCTTAACCAGCTGTGTCTAATAATCTGCAGCCAGGCTGTTAAAGAACATCACTGCTCCTCTGCACTGTGTGCAGTGCACAGTCAGAAACATTTATAATACTCAGAATGACTCGGCGGAAAACTGAGCCAACTCAAACATGATTGATCTGGGCACTTATTGTCAGGAACGTGATTCTACAGCTCCAGAAAAAAATGCTCAGTTTCTCTGGTTTTATCTTTTGTAGGTGCAAGTATTAAACTGAATAGCTTTGCCTTAGTTTTTAGGAACTGCTGACAATATTAAGTTAGGAGAAATATTCCCCTTGCAGGAGGAGATTGTTAATTACAGCAGTGTTTTTTATACTTTTCCTCATTAAATAAGATTTGAGACTTTAAACATAATATATTCACAGGAAAGTGGAAACGACGCTACATGTTCTTCACACAGTCAACATAGCCATCTTTAGCCTTATTAACAGCCTCACTCAAGGCATTCGACAGTATGTCAAGAAATCACTGGAAGTTGCACTGGAATGCAAATCTCTTGTGAGCAGGTTTATCGAGCAGATGAGCAGATTACCAGCAGGTCTGAACTTCTATTACACACTTCTATAACCATGATAATTCTATAAATATTCAGCCAGTTTGCACTGCAGTCCATGGAATTACTGAATAAATAGTCTTAGGATGACATACGCCTGGGGTTTTAAGATTAACACACCTGTCTGAAACTAGATTTTGATTCTTATCCATATAGACTACTCTGTGCTTGATTTTAAAGATGGTTCTGAAACACCATTATTAGATGTTCTCTGAATTAACTACCATGTTCCAGTTCCTTTGCAGCATTTGCCAGAGATTTAGGGGAATTGTTTGGTTTAACATTGCCGAAGAGTCATAGCAGATGGACCAAAATTCTTACTTCCCTTCTGCAGACATTCTGTTTAAAGCATTTTTGGTCCAGAAAAATCTCTTCTACTCCACCTTTATTGAATATATTCTGCAGCAGTTCTTTCAGTCAGATCAATTTCATGCAATCTCCCCTTAAACAGTCAGTGACATCCCACCTCTAGTCGCATTTGTGCTTGTATTTGAGGCTCAGTTAAGAGCCATTTTGACTTGAATGAACATTCACTGACTCTGAGGTCATCATTGGCCTGCCTGAAGTTTGTTCCTAGCTGCAAAAGTCTTATTTGCTTAACCAGATATAATGTGTCCTTTCTGCTCCCTACCAAAAGAATACATTCACAGTATAAATGAATCCTCACCACCGGGCAATGGTCATCTAATACTAAACATCTAATAAGGCAAATTATGTAACATGTAAACATATTAATTGTAAAACAGAGAGTAGTTTATATGGATAATAACAAAAATCTAGTTTCAAACGGATGTATTGAACCAAAAACCCTGGGTTTATTTGATCCTAAGGCTATTTATTCAGTGATTACATGGATTACAATGCAAACTGTCTAAATGTGTTATATCTGAATTTTTATGGTTATAGTAGTGTGTACTAGAAGTTCAGAACTGCTGATGGGTCTTGGCCAAGTAAGAGATTAAAATTTGAACAGAAAAATGTATCGCACAGCCTGTACTCTTTAAAGAAGTGATTCACCCTATCCTAAATATAGCAGATCAGCTGAGACATATTAGGTGTGTAGTGTCTGCTCCTTTATTTTTGTGCTGGAGCTAAAGAGCAAATATGATTGAAATATATCACCAAATCCATTACATTTTAGCTCCAGAGCAAAACTAAAGAAACAAACTGCAGACATCTACTGTTTTGGCTGATGTATGATTTACTGAGCTTGGTTAAGGGAGACAATTGTGCAGACTGTATATATAATATTAAATGATCTGATCAATGGCAAATTACCCTCATGTGTGGTGTGTTATGTGGCACACATTCGTCAATAGGTGGCAGTATGCAATCACAGCATAACTGCACTCCGTTTCACATGCACTACAAAACACAGCTCATTTCAAAAACTAGTCTTTTACAAATAAACCATGAAATGTTAGGACAAGACGTAGGTCAGCTGTTCAACAGATATGTCCATATTACCTAATTATTCATCAATATCAGATAATCATTCAATACTTTTCATGAATGCACACCTGTATGTCCAAACAGACCCTCCCTGCTGAGGAAACACCCAAGTCCCATAAATCCATAATACTACTGTGTATTCTACACTGATGATGTTAACACACTTCTGGGCAGTGTGAGAGGGGAAATGCTCATGGGCTGCTGGCCCTCCTCTTCCTTTTCTGCCTCTGCCCCTGATGCATTCTGGGAGCTGTGTTCTGTTGTCATAGCGACAAGGTAGCAGCTGGACAATTTGCATGCAAATGAGCTGGAGGCTCAGGCCTGCAGCGCCACTTGGTTGCCATGGGAATGCATGCGACTCCAAATTCAACATTTTTGTGTGTATGTGTGTGTGTACTGTGTGTGTGTGTGTGTGTGTGTGTGTGTGTGTGGTTTGACTGATTTGACTGGCAAGTGAGCAGGAATGCCCTTTCCTTAGTAGCTTCCCCCTTCCCACTGGACTGGACTGACCTGTGGTCAGAATAGCCAAGGGAGCTTTCAGTCTTCTGAACAATGAAGAACACTGGTCTTTTTTCAGCCCTTTTTTGTCTCAAAGCCTGCACTAGATAAGGAGTGGTGAGCAGTGGTGTAATCTAGTCTGCAATAGTGGGTGCACTGTGACTAACTGACCCGATCTCAGTTAGCAAGGCTAGCCTAGCAGTGCTAGTTAAACCTATCTATGTAAATAACTGACCTATACCCCATTAACATTGAGTCCGGGTGTAATCTCACTTCAACTATAATACTGAATGTTTAGAATAGCTATTCTTCTAGTGATATACTTGTGGGTATGCCTGTATATTGCATAGACCATACACAGATCAGTCATGCCATTAAAATTACTTGCTTAATATTGTGTAGTTCCCCAAAACAGCTCTGCCACTACAAAACATCTGAAGGTGTGCTGTGGAATCTTGAACTAAGACATTGGCAGCAGATCCTTTGAGTCCTGTAAGTTACAAGGTGGGGCCTCCATGGATCGTCAGCATGGGCATTCTGAGCAGTCCGCAGCTAGGCAGCCCCAGACCCTGCATGCCGCGATGCACCGTGTGTTCTGACATCTTCCTATCATAGCCAGCGTGAACTTTTTCAACAGTTTGTGCTACAGTGGCTGTTCTGTGAGAACAGACCAGATGTCCTAGCCTTCACCCTCCACATGCATCAGTGAACCTCGGGCATCCATGACTCTGTCACCGGTTCACTGTTTGTCTTTCCTTGGACCACCTGTGGTAAGCACTAACCACGGCATGCCGGGAACACCTCACAAGACCTCCTGTTTTGGGGATGCTCTGACCCAGTTGTCTATCCATCACAGTTTAACCCTTGTCAAAGTCACTAAGATCATTACGCTTGCCCATTTATCCTGCATTTAAAACTGATTATTCACTTGCCACCTAATATTGCTCACCCCTGAAAGACACCACTACAACAAATGAATTATTCAGTTTACCCGCCAGTGGTTTTAAAGTTGTTGCTGCTTGGTTTAACTTGAGACTGAGGTGCTGATGCTGGGTCTCAAATCATATGATGAACGGATAATGGAACAGAGCATAATTCTAATACCCTGAAGATGTACAACAAATTCAAAGGGAAATGAAGTAGAGAATGCTGTTTGAAGTTGGCTTTATGTGTATCTGAAAGAGAGGAGCAAGGAGTAGCCATTAAGTCATGAGCCAGATCAGAGTCAGTGGTAGTGACAAGAATGAGGTACAGTAGCAAAAACAAGGAGTGGGACCATTTTTGTCACACATGAACACCCCCCACCATATGAAATTCTTCTCTGCGTTTGACCCATTTACATGAAGCAGTGGGCAGCCAGCAACACAGCGCCCGGTGTGTCGTGTGCAGGGACATTACCTTGCTCAAACGTACCTCAGTGGTGCCACTAGCTGTCCTGGGATTCAAACCCACTACTATCTGATCAAAGAAGCAAGTCCCTAACCATCAGGCCACTAGCTGAGGAACGGGAACTGAAGCATGGGCATGGGCTTCTTAAGACATGGCCACAAGGGCTGCTCATAGCGTAGGGTCAGGTGTCCCTTAAAGGATGGGCCCAGGTAATGTCTGAGAGCTGGGCTTAAGAACGAGAGCAGAAACTACAGTCTGGGTCTGTAGTGAGAGTAGAGGCAGACACCAGGACTAGAGCTAAACTTGCAGACGCAGAATCTGGAACATAGACACGAGAAATGGATCAAGCGTAGTAACTGACACTGAAGCAAACACTAAAAAGATGGCATCAGATTTGGACCAGAGTCAAAAGCAAAACCTAGTCTGAGATGTACAACCCAGGTCCCCAATATTTCAGTTACTTGCCTTCAGAAAATGATTCTGTAGCACAGGAGGAGTCCCTTGGAAGCAGCAGAAGATCTGGCTTCTTTACAACCTTAGAGGTCTGATGGACTGGAGGATATGGAGACTAGTGCATGCTTCAGCAGGTCCTCAGTCCTGGGGAGCAGAGCAGCTGCGCGCATGGCATGTGGCACTGGAGTACACACAAATACAACATATGAGGCCACAGTCAGCGTGTGAAGCTACAGTTGCCTTAAGGAAAACTGGGGATAGCTGTGGGATGCAACATGCAACATGCAGAGATGTAGAAAATGCAGATAACTCCTACGCTGTTTGGACGTAGCCTTTTTTTAATGAACTAAAGTCTCAAGCTGTCCCTTAAACCAGAGACACTAGAGAGTCTATTTTCACTTCCTCGGGAGGAGTTGGTCCCTCCAGATATTGAAAAAAAAAGCACTGCAAGAAAAGATACTGCACTCATGTGGGTTTCTGTTGCTCTCTAGGGGTCTGGCCATCAAGAAATTTAGGGGAAACCACTGTGACTACAGCGCCAGGGGATCCACGGGCAGCCTGCATGATTATATTCACTCTTGCAACAGCAGAAGGTTTTTTTATCTTTGTTGAATTCAATGTCACACTCTATTTCGTTTTGCAAGAAGAGACTTGCTGAAACCAAGTTGTCTGTAATGTGTGACTCAAGGAAATTTGATACAATTGCATGGTCTGTTTATAGCTGTAAAGCCAAGAATCATAATAAAGGCCAGAGGCGGGGTCAAAAGGCAAGATGCATTGTTAGCATATCCAAACTACTAAACTAGCAAAGGCAGACAAAAGTCACAGTCAAAATAGGCAAGAGGACATTATGGATGGAAACAGAGCTCAGTTTACAAAAAAAAAGCCCTCTATGAAAGGTACTGTTGTTAACAAGATATTCAGCTAATACTAATGACTTTAGTGGTGACTTTAATGTTCATGGGCTTCCCCAATTGAGGGGGTGTTTTTTTTTGGTAGGGGATGTTTGTATTTAGTCCATTGCAGTGTGAGACTACTCAATGTAGTGCAGAGTTTCTGGATTGAGACACAGGCCAAGTTTAAAGGGGGTGAGTGTACTGAGAGAGGCTCAGTAGGGGACTGACTGTACTGGGAGTGGTGAGGCGGTGTGTAGCGAGTGTGGTGAGGCAGAGTGTTCTGAGCTCAGTGAGGCAAGGGCTTACAGCCCTCCAACACCTCCAAATACAGCCATCCTTGAAAGCTGGAGGACAGACGTGGGATTCTAGGTGCTGGGAAAAGGACACTCAGTAATGTGGCTACTTAACTGAATAGTTAATTGTCAAGGATCATAGTTCATTGACAGTAGGCTTAGGTTGGCAAGCAACATAACAATGATAGATTATGCTGTGCACAAATAATGCCTTTTTTCACTTTAACATTTAATATGTATTTAATATGTATTGTGCTGTGCTGTGGTGTGTTCATGCATGACTATAAGGTGCTTTATTACTGTCAGTGGTCCTAGCATGGACTTTCCCTATTTCTCTCTCTCTCTCTCTCTCTCTCTCTCTCTCTCTCTCCCTCCTTTCCTCCTGCTCCCAGCAGTCTCTCCTCACACCTTCCAAGTCAGTGCTGAGCGAAGAACACAGCCTTGTTTGTGGTGGATGTTTTTATGCATTCTCCATGGAAACTCGGCCTTATGTTGGTCATTTGGAGTCGCTGGTGTCTGCGTTGTCTCTGGAGGTGCTATGTGGGGGAAATATTTTTTTTTTTTTTTATCCAGTCAAGTGGTGATAACTATAGTGACGAAAGGCAACTCTAGGGGGTGCTGTGTAACCATGTACTTCGACTTACAGTGCCCATCCAATTTCTTCTTATCTCTCTCTAGCACACAGGCATCAAATCAGATACACTCTAGCTGAAAGTATGTTATGAAGTGGCTGAAGATGTGTTTTTTTGTGTAAATCTGGACTTTGATTTTCTGCAGGACCTGGTCTTCACAGTCCAACATCCATGGCTCCTCACACACGCAGATATAATCTTACACAGTAGACGCTCTTCCACCACCTCCTCCCTCAGACCCTGCCAACCCAGCCAGCCGCCCAAGTTTATTCTCACCGCTACACCCAGGGTAAGGGTCATCATGCAAGCACTTTGTGTTAAAGTGTATCATTTGTTTAATGTTTGTGTGTGGTATTATACATTTGTGTGCACCACTTACACCAAAACACAATCCAAATACGTGCAAATATACTTGGCCAATGAAGTGATTCTAATTTTGACATCTTGTATTAATAGCAAGCCCAGCAAGTGACTGAATCACAAAGAAACCAAAGTGCTATTTCACGCTCAGAGGTAATTGGTGCCCATGAAACAAACAGACCTTTTTTGGGGTGTTGGACTGATGTCACACTTCAACAAAAATTGCTATTTGGGTAATTTTATCATGGAGTTTTTAGAGCAGTTCCCAGTACCTGGTTTTGCTCTGAACCGTGATTCAGTCCCTCCTCTGAGCTTAACTTGTAAGTAGTCAAAACCAACGCAGCCACGGAACGACAGCAGAAGCAAAATAACTTTTTTCTCCATTTCTCCCTCATAAAGGCCACCTCGCATGGAGATGGTAAAAAATGCTCAATCTCACAGATAATAAAATAAATTAACATTTAGAACCTAATTTAGTTTTGACTGCTAAAGCGCTAACAGGTGAATTCTGTAATATTCATTTAGAATTAAAGATGAAGAAATTGCTATTAAACTGTAACATGCAAAAATATGTCAAAAGTGAACAGTTAGTAGTTTTGTTTTTCAGAAGTTTTTGTGGAGTTTTGAGTCGTGTAAAGTGAAGGTTTCCAGTTGAAGTGCTGTTGTGATATTTGCATAATGATGATTATATGAAAGTGTAGGATATGCCATTTTTGCGGGGGATAGTACATGTGGTAGCAGTAGTTATAATATTGTATTTTATGTTGGAGCAACTTCAGGGCTCTTGGTCTATGACAGAGCTCTCAGCTTCAGACTAAACTGCAAATGGTCCTGTTTGATAGTAATGTAGAGAGAGCATTATAAAATGGGTGGCTTATTTTTTTTTATATTTAGTTTCCTATTAAAAATTTGTGCATACATACCATTTAAAATGATTTTCAGAATGTATCTCAGGCATCTATAACATATTTACAAAAATGTATTTTTTTGAAGTCCAATATTATGATATCACAAACTGTGATAAAAGGTGAAGAAAATACTGTGTTTATTTACTGATGCTAAATGCAC
Source organism: Alestes dentex (assembly GCA_037576975.1). Taxonomy (NCBI): domain Eukaryota; kingdom Metazoa; phylum Chordata; class Actinopteri; order Characiformes; family Alestidae; genus Alestes; species Alestes dentex. Next base: position 3,623,406 of record JBBIGA010000153.1, read on the forward strand.
ACTCCTACTATTGCATTCAAATTTTGTACATAATTGTAAAATATGTTGCTAAAAATATACTAAATAAAACAATTTGATTCGGGGTAATAGGTACTTAGTAGAAATTTTGAATTGATCCACAGACTTGACGTTTGCAAGGTAGACCTTTACTATTTTGGTCTTCATTTAAAAAGTAACGTTTGGCATGATTGATGCCCCAAACATCACAAAGATGAAATGACCTGGAAAGACCTGGAAGTTTCTGCCTCCATCAGTAGGTTGTTCCTTATCTGTCAGAATCTCTGCCCTTATTGATCCAATAACTGTTTGTGATCCGTAATCAAAACAGGTTATGCATGTGGGAAAAATCCATTGTTGGAGACAGAAAATCTAGGGTTAGATCGAATTAAGCTGTATAAGCAAGAAATCTCGCTTTATGAGACAGGCCAGGAATCCACGACAGCACGGATTCTAAGACACGTAGAAGACCATGCTGGTGGCCAGCTCCTGACAGCGATCTCCCGGGGCTCCAGAAACAAACTGCCCATCTAAAATAAAACCTTAAAAGCAGTGGCTTACCCCGACTGCAGGACTGGTTTATTTATCCTCCTGAGTCCCTCACAGATCAGCTGCTCAGCTGGGCCTGACCTCGCTGCAGTACAACTAAACAACGCAAGCCCACCGCTGTGAAATGAGAGCGGTCTGTGAGAGCTACCTCTCTGAACTCTCAAACAGATTGGGGGTGTATTCTCTAAAGAGCCCACCGCCCAGACTAACTCACTTTCAGAGTGTCCAAAGTGCCTGTAAATTTTTATTTTATTTTTTTTACCAAAGGTATCTAAAATGAGATTAGATCTAACTAACTGCATTTCTATAACATAGCGCTCAAGGCAGTCATTTGGCATGAAATTATGTATTGTGCTTTCACTTCAAAGTGCGTCAGCATAACGCGTTTCTGTGACGTGTTAATGTTCTGTTAACCTTCACAGCGTAGCGCACTTTATAGTATAACACATACATTTGTTTACAGAAGATGAGAATCTCGTGTTTGTGCCTGCAGCGTCACTGTTTTAAGGCAGACATGAGTGTTGGGATCCTGCCTGGCCTCATGGCTCTGCTGTGTGTCCGTGGGAGTTGGCACGGTTTTGGCACCAGCTCGCAGGCGCCAGGGGCATATGGGCACTGTGGGAAAGTGATAAGATAGATTAGCACTTTTTTCTCTCTTTGTTCACAAGGGGCTCTTGACCTTATTGGCTTTTAAGGCCACATCTGCGTGTACATTCTCCCATTGGTCAGCTGTCCGCGCCAGAGCCAGAAGCTCGGCCAAACTGAGCTGTTTTTCAGCAGTGATAAGAATGAAAGGAAGATAATATCATCCGCTTGTCAGCAAGCCATAAAACTCTCGGCATGAGCTGAAAGAGAGAGCGAGATAGAGAGAGATGCGAGGGAGAAAAGAAGGAGGGAATGAAGGGGGAATGAGGATGGTGTGAATCACTACAGGAAATCGTCATCTGTTACCCGAAGGCCTGTTAGCGCTGTTAGCACTAGAGACCTCTGCCACGCTTTCCTGTCAGAGCTGTGGGGTTCGGTCCGAAATATCGGAAACGTGGTGGTATGTGTGTGCGTGTTTAAGTGTTACGGTGGGAAACTCTATTCTCTCTTCCGTGCAGTTTGTTTCATGTTACTCCCTGATGAGAAAAGCTGTTAAAAGGGCTTAAAGCCTGCATGTGATCAGAGGTTGGAGAAGATTTTGTTGACTTCTTTAAATTAATTTCTTTATCTATTTTGTCCTGTTCTGATGTTACCAGACTTTGTCACTCCACTCTCCTCATGAGACTGCTTGGATACCTGATTTAATCATTAATGACACTCCACAATGGAGAGAAAGCGATGAGCCCCCCCTCTCAAATACCTCCCTAAAAGGCAGATTCCCCCAAAGACTTCCAGCTGCGAGCGACACATGGCGAAGCTGGGATTAAATTTCAGCCAAAGAATACATCCCAGCATGATGTGTGGTGTTTTTATTGTGTCTCTTGATGGCCTTAGTCATTTTAACAGCACTACTTTTTCCCCATAGGTGACAGCAGTTCCTATAGAACGATACTGTCCAGATCGGAGTGCTGAGTATGAATGGCGGCAAGTCCGAGACGGTGGGAGTTTGGCTGCTAAGCAGTGCTTCCTGTATGGCTCTCCAGAGCTGGCTTGCTCCTGGGCTGCCCGCTCCCACGCCTTCCACCCTCAGAGCCCTGGGGGCATGATGGCCCTCCAGCCCATGCATGGCTGGTCCTTCATCAGGATACCAGGTATATATGTGGTGGCATTAGAACTGCCCAAATTGCTTCTCAGTGTTGATAAATCGTAATGAGTTAAGCTAGTAAAAAGCTTAACTAATTTTTGGTTGACCATAGCCTTAGGTGACTATGTGAAATATATCAAAAAGGTCACAAATACATGTGATCATTCTGTAACTGCATGGGGCTCCTACTGTTCATGTTACAATTATATAATTTCTTGTCACACACAAACTTTGAATGATGTGACACTATTACTAAATATTTGAGCTGACCCCTGTCGCGTGTGCGTGTGCGTGTGCGTGTGCGTGTGCGTGTGCGTGTGCGTGTGCGTGTGCGTGTGTGTGTGTGTGTGTGTGTGTGTTATACACCTTAATACGCACCCACATGTGCAGTTGTGTGTGTGTGTTTTAATGTCTATTTGAGTTTAAAACTACTGGCCAACAGCACCAAGTAATTTGCCCAAGTGGTATTTCATTTCTCTGTATCCGACCATTGTTCTTGTGTTGACTGTTTTATTTAAGACTCAAAACTTTCTCACAGTTTGTTCATTTGATTTTAAGCGTCTCGAAAGGAAGTGCATATCTCCTAAAAGCACCACACAGATCTTGGTAAGGGCTGTGGCGGCTCCGTAAAAGGCAACACCCCCAGAAAAGCCCCTACCTTCAGACTCTTAGCTGACCCCTAGCTCTTCTTTGAGACCGTGCCTCCATTGGCTGGCCTTGTGCGATAGCCTGGACAGAGAAGGCCCCTTGGTGCAGCTGCGTCCCAGAGGCCATTGTGCGTGTGAGCTGGAGGAAACGCCGCAAAAGGAGCTGGAGAGGCTGCCAGCTCGGGCCCCCCGACCGGCCCAGGGAGGGAGGGAGACCCGTGGGAGAGTCGCACAGGTCACGGTAGCCACCGGCCCGGGCTGGTCTGGGGTCAGGGCCTGGGCCTGTTGTGCCTCTCTGTCACTGTCACCATTTGGCTCAACACAACACCATTTGTTACACATTAGCACTGTGCAGCTGTCAAAAGTGGGAGTGATAGCAGAATTTATTTATTTTTTTCTTAGGCAAGTGGTTCGCAACTCTGCTCCTGCTTTGCTCCTGCTTTCCTGCCTTTAACACACCTGATCCAGTTAATCAGTTAATGAACAAGCCTTGCCTGAGTTGCAGAAACAGTGTGCAGGGCAGGGGTATATCAGGACCAGGTTTCAACCACTGGCCTAGTCGACGCACATGCAAGGTCAGTGTAACTGATGGGAGCAGAGTTTGCGAGGCCTTTGAGCTCTTGTGAAGTTGGGAGGGGGGACAAAGCAAGGAAGTTTGACTACTGGACATTGTTTTAGCACATTGTTAGGTACGCTCTGTGTATGCGAGAGTGTATGTGTGTGAGTGAGTGTGAAAGCTCATTCACAGACTCAAGGTGTTTCAGCTCACTCCTTTCCCATTTTCTCAGAGTCATACTGTACCCAAGGAAGGAAATGACACAACATGGAGCCAGGCTCATTGAAGTCCTTTGGCAGTGTGATTGCCTACTCCCACAATCTAGCCGGCAGACCTTATGAGCCCATACCTCTGAAGATGGTGGAAGAGGGCTTGAATACCCTTTGTGATGTGGGCTAATCAGCAGTATCAACATATTAGCTAAGCTACAGAAGTATTTCAAATAATCAGAGCACAAACCAAACACGCACACTGGGTGGTGTGACTTTGCTTGGCTGGTTGACTCATTAAGTCAAAATATGGGAGGTGTATTGTCTTCAGCAGCCTCCACCACTGAACCTTTTAGCACAATGTGTTTACCTTTTTCATATTTTTCCCCGTGCACACTCTGCTTTCAGAAACGTATTTTTGAGGTGAATCTTTGACGTGGTGAAGCTGCCTGCTGGGTGTTTTGCAAACAGGAAGGATGTAATAGCATGTTGCCAATGCGGATTTTGTGTGACACTTTCTAATTAGAGGGCAGGGTAGCACACCATGAAGGTCTTTTCTCACAATAGCTCTGCCACAGTGACTTTTTGTTTTTCCTTGATTGGAACTGCAGTGCTGCAGACTGTTGTTATGATGGAGGAGGAGCAGCAATTGCTCTTAGCTCATAGACAGCCTGTGGGAAACTCTGCTTTCCCTTCCTGTTCCTTCAAAGAATCTCTGCGCTCCAGCAAAATGGGCGGAAATATTCTTGGCCTTTTTTGATTTTTGGCCCTAACATTCATCACTACGTAATTGTTTTGCGATCCTTTCCGTGCTCCTACCATCTCAACCGACAAGAAAGATTAGAATTAGATTAGAATCAGGATTCAGGTGTGGAATTTTTGTTTTTGTTTTGTTTTTAAACCTGTTCATTGGGGCCTGTCCAGTTTTAATCTATAGATTGGCAGAGCGCAGGTCTCGCCTGTAATATTTCCACACTGTGCTCGAGTGTTGACTCTGTACTCTCCTGATCTTTTTTGACCTATAGGAGGCGCTGTTTGCTCGTTTTTACGTGCGGAGTCCTACACTGAGGTCCTGTTTGCCTCCAGCCAGCTCTAGATCAGCTATAGTGTGTGGAATACATATGTGAGGGCTTAAAGACAGGTTTCATAACTCACTGGTCCTGCATCCCACCCTCTTAAGCCCTGAGTTGACGTCATCAAAGTCAAGCCCGCTAAACCCCTTGCTGTGTTAGGGACTTGTCCCATGACCTGACCTGTCCTTGCCTTTTTACCCCTTAGGCTCAGTCATGTGATTTGTGAGTCCCACCTGGCTCAGAGTTTGACCCCACCCACCCACTAATGCCGAGTTTTTCTTAGAGCCCATTCTGACTATTCTCCAAAATGTGTAATTATCTTTGACAAGACCAGGTCAGTTTTCAGTGTTTTGAAGTAGTCATGTTTCTCCTGAGGATGGCATTTCTCGTAAATGTTTCCAGATTGTTTCACTATGGCTAACAGTATATGCCACTTTGTGAATGTTGGTTTCACAAACAGTGAAGTCACCAATGGAGAGATGTGGTCAATTTGCAGCATGTGACCATTATTATTTTCCCATTTACAGAGTCTTTAGGTCAAAGGTCTTCTCAGCTTTCTCAGTAGTAGATCTCTGAAAGGCCTCTGTAACTGACTTTTACCTCCATTAATCACTGGCTCCGATTGTGGCTCTCTGCCTATGTTGATGGTGTTGCTAGCTGCGCAGTCCAACATTTGTAAACAAGCTAGATGACCTCATGGCGGTAAGGGCTAGTAAGTAGAGGCCAGCGCTGCCCTCGAATCAGCCCCCTTGCCAGAAGAGCAGCGGGAAAATTGAGATCACTTTAATGAAATTAGTGAGTGGCGCAAAAGCATTTACATGGCAGGCAGTGGGGTTAATTGGCCCAACCAGGGCTTCGTGGTGTTTTTTTTTGTTTGTTTTTTTTTAATGAGGTCACCCTGGGGTCAGACCCCAGTCCTGTCCGGGAGGGATTGGATTACGTTGTGAGGGGTTTGGAAAGGGTCCTCAAGAGTGGGGGAGGGGGAAGCCGCCAGCAGGTGCCTGGGCTTGATAACTGTAACCCGTTGTCCTGAAATGGCTGTTCAGGACAACACTGGCTACCTTTGGGCTCCTCCCTGCTCGGAAAAATAAAACATTTCCTTCTAAAAGGGTTGACATGTAATGGGATGATTCATTTTTGGCTGACACTGATGTGTATTTTGCTTCTGTTCCATTTAATTTATTCCTGTTTTTGATTAATACTGCTCCACCTAAACACTGCTTTGCTTATTTAGACCATTTTTTTTTTTGTTGGTCTAAATTGTGAAGTTACGTTTTTAATTTCCACGAGGCCCTTGGAATCACAGTCTCTACTTTGGTTCACTTTTCCTTAAGTCCAAACACTCGTTATTGGGGTTTGTACCCACTGCCCACATCTCCTAAGTAGAGCTTAATAAAACAGGGTCTGGCAACCCTGTGCTTTCCTTGTCCCCTGACGCCAGGCCCATTAGATTAGAGCTCTTTGATTGAAGAGTGTTTGACATGGGTCTGTTCTCATCATTTAACCGCACTGGGTTCAAAGCAAGAGCAAAGACAGCAGATCAGCAATGATTTATGGTGTCTTCAAATAGATATATGATGTTCGAAATACAGATTTTGGTCTGTCTAGCTTTTCTTTTGACACATTCTTTGTTTTCTGACTGAATAGGTCATCCCTTGCCATTGAAAAAGAACATGCATATTTAAACCATAAACTGACTACATATGGGTAGGAAATTGATATCAGAACATGGCTGAAAGGTTCAAAGGAATAGTTTATTGAAAAAATCTAATTTACACAATTTTCCACTTACCCCTGTATTCGTGTATTCAATCAGCATCAATCTTTAATCAGCCAATAAACACTGGAAGTAAACGTTCATTTTTATTTTTTTTGTAAATACATCCCAAAAACATCTCTCAACCAGCACAAACTGTGTCCACTTTCCATTAAGGTGGGGCAGATTGGCTGAATGTTGTGGACAACAGTTACTTTGACCACATGCTTACCATTTGAGCAGTACCTCGGAGGGCCCAACTAATATGAATGTTTTACTCATGTTAGGGAGCTAAAAAATGACAAACATGGACTGAAATTGGGCAATATCAATTGATATGTGATATTTATAGTTACATTTTTGTGATTGTTTGATGGCATCTGACTTCACAAGAAGTTAAATGTGTCATATTTCTTACTTAAAAAAAAAAAATCCTCAGAAAGTCAGAAAAACCTTGTAGTCCTGGGGGTTTGGGAGGTGTTGCTTTCCAAAACTGCAGTTTTGGTTTATGCTTATTTAGATCTCATTTTTCTGTTTCCTATTAGTTTTCTCCTAATCGCATTAAACGTTAGCTGAACCGTGGCTTCATCTATGATGGTGTTTGAGCTCAGATCACAGTATTGCTGTGGTAGACATGAGCGATCAATCAACATCTGGTGGGGGATCGAGTGCGAGGATGGCAGTTTTGACTGTGTGGTGTGAAGTCAAATCTCTGGCTAATGGCCTCTATAGTAGCGATTAGTTTCTCTTTAGCAACATGGTGACAATGGGTTTTTTGACCTTTTCCGGCCCTGGTTCAGGGTTCATTCCTGGTTCACATTAGCATGACCACTGGACACCGCTGCTGGATCTGGGTTCTGGCCATGGCCCAGGCTCTCTCTCTCTCTCTGGGGACCTCAATACCCCCTGAAAGGCTTCCTCACTCTGTTCTATCGTGACTTCAATAGACCTCATGACCAGAAAAGTCACCTACCCACAGTCACATCTGATGTTTGGGGGTCAGAGGGTTGACTGAGGTCACTTTAGAAAGTTCACCTCTCTTCTTTTGTGTTTGTTCGTCTGTGCATGTGCAATCAAAAGAGGCTTAGGGCTTTTGTGACAGATATGCACCTGATGACTCATTTGAGGTGTTTTGACATGACCTTGGTTATGGATGGAACTTGAATTATTGGTGTGGTCCTATAAATCCTCTTTATGGTCTCGTCTTTATGATTTGTACTTTTCTAGCCCTTCGGCCTAATGCAGGGTGATGTCATTGAGCTGTTTGTTGCACTTTTTGTCATGCATAGTCACAATGTGGAGAGATCACACAGTGCAGTACAGTTGTTCTTTACAGAACATCGTTTGAGTCCAAGTTCTCCTTGTTCCTTTGTATTTCAGACAAAGAGAGCCTAATCACGGACAGCGGCAAGCTTCACACTCTGGACCTGCTGCTGACTCGACTGAAATCTCAGGGCCATCGTGTTCTCATTTACTCCCAGATGACCCGCATGATTGACCTGCTAGAGGTGAGAACGCCCTAAACCTTTTTAGTCACTGGAATGATTGCAAAGTACCACCAGCACTACTAAATTTCCCACCAAACTCTTGTATGGATCTGTGTTGTATCAAATAGCTTTTAGTTATTTACTATATCATTGCCTTCTGTGGTTTCTGCTTTTATCAGATCACAGAGAAAATGATGAGAAAGGAAGAGAAGGATTGAAAACCTGGCATGAAACAAGTGTGTGGTTGGAGAAGGACAGACTTGAAAAGAGAAAAAAGAAGCCAGAAAATGTCAATTGTTTTGCCTCCTGTTGAACTGTAAACCAGATCTGAAACTAGACCTTTCATTAACATTCCCAACAAGGCCGGCGTTTAGTCTCATACAACTATTGTTCCTTTTTACTGACTTTATGTGTAGTTCACAAGCGCCTCTGTGCAGTCCATCAGGATTCCTTCCGATCCTTTTAGCTAAAGGTTTTTTTTTTGTCTTTGAAGGTTGAAAGAGGTTTCCCAGGTGGCTACACATACTTTGCTTCCTCTGTTTGTGGAGTCGTTGGTCCATGGGAAAGGTTAAACCATGGGAAAAAACAGGACAGCACCTCTTGACTTTGACTGACTATTAGCTCTGACATGGGAATTGTTTTTTTTTCCCCTTTTTCTTCTAATCACTCAGTCATGATTATGGTGTATCACTGGGTTATCACAGAATAGTGATAAACCCCAGTTCATGGCCAGTGGGCACAAGTGTAGAGATTTTAGGGCTGAGACAAATTCTGAAGTCTGCGTTGCGTTTGGTGAATGAAGTCATTGCCTGACCAATTTTCCACGATTCAGTAGACTTGGCCAGTGTTTAAAAGACCCAGCTGCAGTCAATTTGAGGTCCCTATATTACCCCTGGGGAAAAGACTTGCTGATTGTAATCTTTACCATTAGCGTCGTTGTTTTTTGTTGTTGTTTTCTTTTCAACTTTGACACTGCCTGCTTTGGCATGACATCAGCAGTTGTTAAGCTTGGGAGTGGGCACTGATTTCTCTGCCATTTATCTGTGTAATAGCAAACAACTATGTGATTACGTTTTTGGGATGTGAATACTTTAGAATATGACACACGTAACTGAGAAATTGAAGGACAATTCTGTTTCCGTTCCGCATTTTCGATTTTGACTTATGTTGCTGGCCATGGGGACTCCCTGACTCCAATTGTACTTTGTGGTTTCCTCAGATTTTTCTAATTTATTACTTTCCTCAAATCCAGCTCATCTTGGCTCCAAATATGTTTTGGGCAGATTTCAAAAATTTTTTAAATCATATTATGTTTGGCGCCGCTCTGCTGGCCAGAAGGTGGACTCAATGGTGTAGTACATTTTCAGATGGTCCCTTCGGCACCTTACATGTTGAATTGCATAGGGGGTTGGGTTTTTTAGCCTCAGTGTCATTTTGGCCTGAACTGGAGACTTGATCAAAGGCCGGTATTGTCAGCAAGAGTGCTAATGCACATTTCACATAGTCCAGATGTGCATTTGTGAGGGAGGCCAGAGAAGCCCTAGGCCTGATGGAGTGGAGGCTTCACTCTGGGTGGCGTGGGAGGTCAGTGTTGAAGACTGGTTGGGGATTCGTTTGGAACAGTTTCAACTAAGAAGTGGGCTTATGGTGCTAATGGGACTTAAGCTGCCAGCTATAGGGGTAAAGTAAGACATTCAAGAGGCCCATGACACATTCCATTTATTTTACATTGTGTGTTGTGAGAGATATTCATGTTTCTTTACCACTTAGGTGTGTACTGTTAAATAGACTTTATTTAATGTGCCAAGCCTTCCAACACTATCTCACTCTCTCACTGTTCTTCAGGAGTACATGGTGTACAGAAAGCATACCTACATGCGACTGGATGGTTCGTCCAAGATCTCGGAGCGTCGGGACATGGTGGCAGACTTCCAGAGCCGGTGAGCTGCCAGTCAGAGGGGAGCGTGGGTCAGGGCAAAAGCTCACATTTCTGACCTGTCCAGCAACTTGGCCTAGGACGCAGATGTTGGCATCTGTCTCTGTTTAGACTAATTGGACCTTAGTTTCCAAATGTCTAAGGCTCTCCTTCCTGATGCTCACTTCAGCCAGAGAAGAGTTTTGTTTTGGTCCACACTCTTCCTGTCTCTCTCTCTGTCTCTCTCTCTTTCTCTGTCTGTCTGTCTCTCTCTCTCTCTCTGTCTGTCTCTCTCTCTGTCTGTCTCTCTGTCTGTCTCTCTCTCTGTCTCTCTCTCTGTCTCTCTCTCTGTCTCTCTGTCTGTCTCTCTCTCTGTCTCTGTCTGTCTCTCTCTCTCTGTCTCTCTCTGTCTCTCTCTCTCTGTCTCTCTCTCTCTGTCTCTCTCTCTCTGTCTCTCT
>JBBIGA010000153.1:3647773-3663694 GCA_037576975.1 Alestes dentex
GGACTTTGTAAAGCTGCTTTGTGACAACCTGGTTGTAAAAAGCGCTATATAAATAAAATTGAATTGAATTGAATTGATAGATCCCTTGCAGCTGCAGTCCAGAATTTCCTCCGTGGAGCGTCTTGAGCGTTTTGTTCTTCTTAAGGCCCTGTATTTTTATTTTTTTTATTACTGTAAATTAAATTAATTTATTACTGTATTTATCCCCCGATAAGCAGGGTCAAGTACAGAATGAATGACAGGTTCCAGTGCAGGGAGAGCCGGGTGGGGGAAGAGAAGTCTATGAATTGAGGAGTTGAATGGCCCAAAGGTCTCAAAGGCCCAAAGGACCTCCTCTGTGTCCTGCAGCTGGGACAGCAGAGCCGTCGTCCTGAGGGAAGCCACTCAAACTCAGAGAACAGAGCATGGGAGGGGTCCTGTAGAATCCTGCATGCTGTTCTTAGATTTTGTTGCTCACACAAGAATGAAAGTGCTCTGACCGGGAGTCCGATGATGTTAGAACAGACTTTCACTGTGTTGTGCAGACGGGTCCTGTGCTGCAGGCTGATGGAAAAACAGAGGACACTCTCAATGTAAGAGTAGTAAAGAGTCCTGAGTGTGTTCTTGTTGACCCCAAAGCTGTTGAGCTTCCTTAGGAGATATTGTAGCTGCTGACATCTCCTTATAATGTCCTCGGTGTTAGAGACAAACTTTAGGGTACAGTCGAAGATAGTGTCCAGATATTTGTACTCCTCCACCACCTCCACTACCTGCCCTCCGGATTATGCTGACAGATCCTGTCACCAGCTCCCTCTGTTTACAAGAGAAGGTCACCACCATGTCTTCTCCAGGTTTAGCTCCAAGGAGGTACTGTCACACCACTGCACAAACTCACTGAGCACTGAGCTGGGGTGATGTGAGGAGCCAGAGAGCAGAAACAGGAGAACTGTGTCATCCGCACACTTCACTAGATGACAGTCTGGGTGGGTGGACATGCAGTCATTGGTGTACAGAATGAACAAAAGAGGTGACAGGACACAGCCTTGGGGGGAGCCAGTGGAGGTGATGGAGAGGTTAGAGAAGGTGTTGTTGACTAGCACTCGCTGTGTCCTGTTGGTCAGATAATTGATGATCCACAGAATGAGCTGGTCATCCAGGTGAAAGCGGGTGGAGAGTTTCTCTGCCAGTATGTGTTGTAAAGTGTTGAGTGCAGATGAAAAATCTGCAAACATGAGTCTAGCTGAGGTATGGAGGATTGCACATTGTAGACTATTGCACATCATAAAATTATGCACATAGCGATACACCTAGTGATACTTATTTAAACCTGGTAAGAAATTGCACAGCAATGTAGCATCAGGCTGTGGCACAGATTGTTGTGTGGATGTGTGACAGAGGGAGGAGTCTGAAAGCACTAGAGTTTATCTAACTCAAACTTTTAGTCTAAAGTCTGTTTAAGTCTCTTTAAGAAACACTCTGAAATATTCTTGTGGAAATGGCCCAGTAATTGAATCAATGATTGAGCTGTGGGTCTGTTCTGATGGTTTAAAGGTGGCTGAGCTGACTCTCTCTCATGGCTATAAACTGAGTTCCAACAACTGCATCTGGCCTTCTTTAGTACCTCCATTTCATGCTGCACATGACCCAGGTTTGGGCTACATCAAATTTGCTTTGTCGCTGTGTGTAACATAACACTTCATCTGTAGCATCTAAAATACGGTATGAGATCCTTTCCAGCTATTGTTACTTCATTTAAAGTCCGCTGTGAGAAGAATGTGTCAGCCGTTACTCGGGGTGCTCCTAACCTCTACTCTCTATCCCATCTTGACCAGACATAGCGTAGCAACTTATGCAATATAGCAAACTATGCAATTGCTGGCAAACTTAAAATTTGTGGAGAATTTACATTCTAAATGACCCATGTCTCAAGAGTTTTGAGTGGAGCGTGAAATTTCCCAGTTTCTAGGCTGAATCCACAAGAGGAGAGCAGTAGGTTGTGGACTGCACAATGCTACTTGCGTTACTACAGTGATTGTGGATTAATATTTATTATAAATTCGGGATATCAAGGTCTTTTCTGTTAAATCACTGGATTAAGTCTCATACGAAGCTAAAACAATTACTGAGATTAAATTAACTTTTAAAAAACAACAAATTAAACCTGCTGTTTTGGAGATGTTCAGACCCAGTCTGCCATCGCAATCTGGCCCATGTAAAAGTTGCTCAGATCCTCATGCTTTTCATGCTTCCAGCTCATCAACTCAAAGAACAGTCTGTTCACTTGCTGCCTAATGTTCCCTCCCCTTGTCAGGTGTCACTGTAACAAGATAATGAATGTTATTCACATCACCTGTCAGTGTGTGTGTGTGTGTGTGTGTGTGTGTGAGTTTTTGAGGCTGATGTGTTGGAAGCAGGAAAAACTGACAAGTGTAAGGATCTGAGTGTTTTTGACAATGGCCAAATAGTGATGGCTGGAATACTGGATCAGAGTCCAAAACAACAGGTCTTGTGGGGTGTTCCTGGTATACAGTGGCTCATAACTGACAAAGGTGGTCCAGCAAAAGACAAATTTTTAACTGACAACAGATTTATGGGCCAAAGGCCCTTTGTTGCTTGGAGGAATGAAAACTAGCACGTCTGGTCTGATCCCATAGAAGTGCTACGGTAGCACAAACTACTTTAGAAGTTAATGCCGGCTAAGATAGAAAGGCATCATAACACAGCTTCCATCACAGCTTGCGACATAGCTGCAGAATGGTCAGACTGCCCACAGCAACCCCTGACCATCATCAAAAGTGCCTACAGTTGGAATGCCTACAGAAAGAGGACATGTCCGGGGAAAAGAGGACGTCTGGTCACCCTTTTTGATAGGGACCACCTACCTAAACACTACCTAAATACCCCTTCATGGCAGCAGTATTCTTTAATGGATAGTGGACAGCAAGATAATGCGTCACTCCACTTTCAAATACATAGTGTCGCCCTTCTGGTAAATTAAAATTAAAATGAATTAATAAGGGCTTTCTATAAATGATTGTTATATCCAATTATCTGACATTCTCAGATTTCACTATAAAGTGGCTCGCTATGTAATTTTCATTTAATATGTACATAACATCATGCCACAAAATATATGCGTGAGTCCAGTACAAGAGTGATTTTAAGATTATGACTCATTCAGTATGATCATTCCTCTAAAGTACTCAGTGCTGCTGACTTGATAACTGACTTGATTTATCATGATCATTCCTCTAAAGTACTCAGTGCTGCTGACTTGATAACTGACGATTTATCGGTCTGCTTGTGTTTTAGTAGCATGTTCAGCATGTTTACTACACGCCATGCATTGATTCTAACAATCAGTAAACAAGCGTATTCATAGACAATAAACACAACATTGACTGAATGTAGATACTTTAGTTAAAACTCTAGGGAACAGTGTCAATTTTATTTATTTATTTATTTTTTGACTCTCTCTCTCATCTAGTTTTGTTATTTGTGGTGTTCTGTTCTTGCTCTTTGTGGTGTTCTGTTATTGTTCTTTGTGGTGTTCTGTTATTGTTCTTTGTGATACAGTATGGTCTTACAGGAACACTGTTTCATTTCACTGTGTACTGTGTACATGGTTGAAATGACAAACACATACAATTACTACTACTGAACATAATAAATATCATGATGCTATACCCCAACCCTGTCATCATATAACAGTGTTTAAGGGTAGCACAGTATTAAAAAATATTTTCAAAGTTTCATCAGTTAGAAAAGTCAGAAATATACTATGTACTATATGTATCATACAAGTACTGAATAAGTATGTTTTCCCCCTGATGTGCCCCCATTCAGGTTGACAAACAAAGTAGCCCCCTTCACCTCCAAACATTTCCTTATGTTTTAGCTCAGGGTCCTCTTTAGTTAAAATAGGATTATCTATAAATAGAGGTATTAGCTGGTATCATAAGATACAGGCACATGTAAGCTCCTTAAAAGCCTGCATGATGCATAGGCTTTCTCTGCCTGCTGCCTGGCTGGGTGGTGGCGCTCCTGTGGCCGGACCCTTCAAGGAACAGCCTGTTTACACCCTGCGGCAGTAACCTTAGGCCCTGGCATGCGAGGCTGACCTTGTGTACAGCATGGTAAACATAGCCCAGAAAAAAAACGACCTTGGACATTCTGCTTACTGTATGTTCCAGTTGTTCAATTTAGATTATGTATATCAATATTAATAGGTGATCTATTTAGTCAATGCTATTAATATTCTTTTCAGTTGTGTCAGATCAGTGATGAATGTCAGTTGAGAAGACCTTGTGTACAGCCTGGTACACATAGCAAAGAAAACGACCTCAACAAAAGCCACCTTAACTGTTTTTTAACATGTGAAGTTAGACATTGGAGGAGCCTTTGGATGGATTGTACAGTTGACATTAGACTTTTGTGATTTCATTGCAACTACAATATCATACTTTTATTTACAATTACATTTGAATTTTCTGTTGTCCTGTGAGTTTAAAATATGGAGTATCTCTCTGTTTTCTCTTAGGCAAGCCGGCAACCGACCAAAGAAAATGTTTAGACATCAATGAGTTACTGAATACTATAGAAATAGACATTCATGTGTTAACACTATAACAATAGACATTAATGTGGTGGTACTATAGATATAGACATTGATGTGTGGACACAGACATTGATGTGTGTTCCAGTCCTTTTATGTATATTTTGTAAACACATATTAATTTGTGATTTACTAATATAATGCGGTTAATATTAACCAACTTTTCAGTTGGTGTTGCTTCAGATCAGACGATGAAGTGATAAGATCTTAGCAACACAGAATGCCCTTTTTCTATTTTAGTCAAAAGTCACCTTAACCGGTTTTTAAGAGTGGTATGAACTTAGATGGCCTAGTTTTGAACTAGAGAACATAGCATGGGCGTCGTCGCCATTCACTCAGAGGGGGATGTGTCCCCCTCACATTTCATACTTATTCATTTGGACCCCCCCACATTTAACATAAATAATTAGTTAACCAGCGCTGTTGAATCTTGAATCTTGCGCGAAGGAATACATTCCACTTAATCGATAGAAGAACACACACACCACTGGAAATCCGAGCAGCCTGTCTGTGCACTGACGGTTCACGTCACTTGCATGCGGTGAGTTGGAGGTAAACCTGAGCGGATTTCCAGTGGTGTGTGTTCTTCTAATGATTAAATGGAGTGCATTCTATCACGAAAGATTCAAGATTTGAGATTCAAGATTCAACAGGGATTTCCAAACACCCTCTCCCCTAAAAGGAGGAGACTTTGCAGGACGCAGCAACCCCGCCCCCACACAAACCCCGCCCCATGCCCAAACCCCGCCCCCACGGCCAAACCCCGTCCCCACGCGTAGACCGATGCGTCCCCCTCACATTAAAAATGCTTCCGACGCCCCTGGAACATAGTGTTCTTGCACCATGTTCTTGCTCTGTCAGACATCAAGAAACTCCAGCATACACCCTGTGGAATATTGTGTACTGAGGGCAAAACATTCAGGAATTCTCCCAAAAAATAAACCCAAAAATTACTAACACTTCCCCTTCAACACAAACTCACGACATTGTTTTCATTCACATTGTCCAGTACAGGTGCCCTGTACTCAGGGATCATCACTTCTGATCCATGAGAGGTAGTGATGGTGATTTCTTTGCTGTAACACACCTAAAGTCCAGTGTAAATGTCTTGAGCCTCATTTCTTTATATTTTGCTTTGAATCACCTTGTTGGTACAAAAAATCTGTTTATGCCTGTCAAACTGTCTTATCTTTGGCATGTTAAGTCAGTTGAATGAAAGAAATGGGAATGATTTGTTTTACCACTCAGGTTGCAAAGTGCCTAAAGATACAAGGAGCCTAGATAAGATAAGAGTTCCAACCACTCAGCATTCAGCACCACCAGTATGCTGACCACCGCCTGATCATCTGGAATCATCTGCTCCTGGTTCTTCACTGGTTCAGGACTTCAGTTAGATGGACTTTGTTCTGCTTGAATGATTCATACGTAGGTCACTGTGTGGCTTAACAAACAAAAAACATTCCTCTGAAACTGGTCAGGTTCAGGACTGTAAATGGGAGCCTTTAAAGGTCCCTCAGGAAGCTTCGAGAACTGTTCCTAAAGACGACATTAAAAATTCGAGTAAGTCTGTCTTTTTGGAGGCCAGATGTGAAGATATGTAGGGGTGGCTCAAGACTTTTGCACAGTACTGTACAATGTAACTACAGCTCTCTAAATTGACTGATGAGATTAGCCTGGAAATCACCAGGCTGTTTTGGACATGGCCTGCCAGGACCGAAACTGCACCCAGCCCCATTCCTGAGGATCTACCGCCCAGTTTAGTTTCAACACAGCTGGCTCCAATATTCAGATGCTGTCAGAGTCCTTGATTAACTAGATCGGCTGTGTTGGATTAGAGATTGCGATGAACTCCACAAGCCTGCACATTTCCAGAAACAGAGCTGCTCAGCAATGAAATTTAAGTTCTAATAGTACATATACGTATATGTTCCAATAGTAATATAAATGTTCTTTGAGTTTTAAAACAATCTAATGTTAAAATTAAGCCATTCATACAGAACTAACTTTAGTATGATAAGGAAAAATGCCCCAGAATTTGATCTGATCAGTGATATTTTATAAAGTTGTACCCTGGATGAGCTTTTGGATGGATTGTACAGTAAACATTGGACTTTGTGATTACATTTCAATTAAAATGTCATACTTTTATTCACAATCACATTTGGGTTTTCCCTATTGCCCCATGTGATTAAAACACGGTAAGCTATATGAATTGACTGATTTGAACAAATTGCATTTCCTCAGGCAAGCCCAGAGAGCAAAGGTACAGTTTTAGATATATTAATGTTTTAGACATTAATGTGTTAATGCTATAGATATAGACATTGTTGTAATACTATATATATTGACATTAATGTTTTAATACTATCTTCTTCTTCTTTCTCTTTCGGCTTTACCCTTCAGGGGTCGCCACAGCGAATCATCTGTCTCCATTTAGTCCTAATGTTTTAATACTATAGACATAGACATTTATGTGTTAGTGCTATATAAATAGACATAGTAATGTGTTAATACTATAGATATTGACATTAATGTTTTAATACTATAGATATGGACATTCATGTGTTAATAGTATAGGTATAGAAATTCAAGTGTTAATACTATAGACATAGGCATTCGTGTATTAGTACTATAGGTATGTACATTCATGTGTTAATACTGTAGATATGGACATTAATGTATTAAGATATTATTGTGTTAATACTATGGGTAATGACATTACTGTGTTAATACTAAAGAAATGGACATTTATGTGTTAATACTATAGGTAATTACATTACTGGGTTAATAGTATAGAAAATGACATTATTGTGTGAATATAGACAATGTGTTGATACTAAAGAAATGGACATTTATGTGTTAATACTATATATCATTACACTAATGTGTTAATACCATATATATGGACATGAATGTCTTAAGACCTTTATGGAGATGTATTTATTTAATCCTCTCTCTCTTTCAAAATCCCCTGTCTTTTCAGATCCTAATACAAAGAATATATATATATATATATATATATAAATGAATATATATGTGTGTGTGTGTGTGTGTGTGTATACATATAATATGAATATATGAATCTATATTATGAATATATGTGTGTGTGTGTGTGTGACATTGCTGTTTCCCAACTTAATCATTAATGAATTAATATTACTAGATCCTTTCCATTAGTTTGCTCATCATAAAACGTGGACAGACTGTAAACGGCAGGTAGTATTTTTAATAATGTAAATAAAAGAAAGAAAAAGTGACAAGAACATAGAATAAAGCTATTGTTCTGAAAGTGACGATCACTTTGCTGTTGTGTTTCAAGGACCAGACTGGGAAGAAGGGGGTTAATCTTGTATTTGTAATCTTCTATTTGTTGACTTCCAAACAAAATAAAGTGGTGTGAAGTTGGAATGAAGATGCCAGCAGCTCTATTAAGTCCCTCATGACCATCTTACTGACCCCTAGTGTTAATTGAGAGAAACTGCAGGTGAGAATGTGGCAGGCTTTAGATCTCAGCTGGTTGTGGCTGTCAGTCATTCTGAACATAAACTCACTGAAGTGGAAAAGAGTAAATTTAATATCAGAAAACCTGACAGCATTCCTGTCTGGACTGTCTTAAAGGCTGATTTGTCTCAGATTTTTCTCCCTCATTATCTCTTGGATAGAGAAAGACTTTTTTCTACCGGGATGGTCACTCCTCGCTGATTTCCAAAATATGTGGGAACTGGAAATGAAATAATAACAATAATGTTCCTATTTTTCCGTCCCCCCTCCTTTTTGTTTGTTATGAGCCGGTTTCCTGAATCCTAAGGTATCCACGCGAACGTGGAGCACAGAGTTGGGGGGTGGGGGTGAAGGTGGGGGTTTGTGGGGGGGGTTGGGAGAAAAAAAAGATGCGTGAGAAAATCGTTTGGCCAGTGCCGACATGTTCTGCATTTTTTAATCAGAAAGGAAGCAGGAAATGATGTCACTAGGTCACAAACAGGATGCTGTGATTATAACACAATGAGAATGCCTGGCCATGTGATGGAGACTCAGAGGCCAAAGAGTGGGGCACACACACATGCATGTACACACACACACACACACACACACGCATTCTCTCTCTCGCTCCCTGAGGGTAAGGAGCAGGTTGCAGTGAGGCTTAAGCAGATGACTTATTGCTGCGATAACAAGTGTGTTTAACACCCCGGCCTGTGCTCCCCTAACCTTGTCAAAAGTGTTGTTTCTTGCCAAGCATCCTCTTCACGTAAAACACGGCTGGCGGACTCTGATTGTGCTGCATCTGTTTGTGTGAGAGATGTGATTAGTTGATGATTGCTGGAGATGTTATTGGTTGCTGATTACTGCTGATGAGGCAAATGCAGGCCGAACGCTAACAGAGAGGCCTGATATCGGAATAGCAGCTCTCGTGAATTCAGTTTCCCTAAAGTCATGGTTCTTCCACTCTACTCTAACGTCTCCTCCTTCGCATGTGGCCTGTGAGCGTTGACATTGGCCAGAGTGGTGAATTATTTGGAAAGAATGGACGCTCCCTCACAAATCTGGCCGGAGGAGGTGAGCACGTCTTTGGTTTGACGTGCCGCCTAAACATAGAAGAGTCGTCCAAACGGGGTGGGGGATTATTTTTAGTGGTTTCTCAATATCGTATTTATGTCTCCTTCGGCCTCGGCTTGGGTCGAGGCCAAACTTGGCCGGGCGCATTAATGACCAGCATAAATTCTCTACCATCTCCGGGCCTGGCTAACAGGTGACCTTTTGACCTCTCCTCCCTTAAGTGGAGGCCCAGGTGACCCCGCAGCACCCATATTGTAAAGCGGCAATAAATAATTCTCCGTTCACGTGCCAGATTGCTCAGATGGGTCAATTAAACTTTTGGAGAGCATGTAGCCCTTTTTTTCTTGTTGAAAGAACCCAGTGCCAGTGGGCTCTGCCCTGAAGCCCATCTGTGCAGGCCATGGCCACATGCATGGCTCTCCCTGCATCTTTTGTTACGGTTTATTTGGGGGTGCGTGGGGGTAGAGGTAGAAGCAGACATTTCTCCTTTAACCCTGAAGGCGAGGCGGAGGCTCTTGGCGCCGGAGCCCGCGAGTGTGTGAGTGCTTTATAGTTGCCACGTGGAGCTGCCGGGCGAGAGGGGTGGCATATGCCGCTGTTTTTATGGCAGAGAGCAGGGTCGCACCCTGGGGCATCTGTTTCAGCTTTCTGAGGAGGGGCCGCTCCCGTGCCGCTCCTATGCGCTCTTCGCCCGTCTTTGTTTCAGAATTTCCAGCTCAAGGGGCCTGTATCCGAGGCAACGGATTTGAATTTCAAGCCAATTTACAACTGAGCAAGGCGGGGAGGGGGGTGGTGAGAGTGGTGTTTTTTTTCATGACTGAGAGGAAATAGTAGATGAAGAGAAAACTAGACAATTGCAAAAGTGAAAAGCTGACTTGCTGTACTTCAGCATCTCTGGCACGGTGGCACGTTACATGACATTTCGCAAGGCAAGGAAAAAAAACGTGAATGAATTAATGTTTTTATTCTTCAGATGTTTGGTCCTTATAAATATGCATTATATACAAAATAATAGTATAAAACATATAAAGAGCAGTGTGTCATAATTAAATTAACTCTGGAAATAATCATTTTTTTAAAAATTACATTACTGGTCTCAAAAACTAATTATAGGCAGTCAGTGGTGTGCAGTCACTTTTTTTTTGTCCTTCTCTGGTCTTGTACTCATTGGGCCACATTGCATAAAAGACATAAATGACACTTCCTCTTGGATCCTGCTGGTGAAAGTCGGTCGATTGCGTTCCCACTTTGTCTGCAAACTCCCTGTTGATTAAGAAGGAATTTTCCTCTTGTTTCCGGCAATCCAAGACCCAGGGCACAAAAATTAGCATCCTACCGCATTCTTTTAAGGCTTTTTTGTGAATTTGGGCTGCATACAATCTTAGCAAGGAGAACGACAGTCACTTTTGATATGATTGACATTTTGTACATTATTTTTTTTCTTTTTTTCTGACATTCATAATCTTTTCTTGTGATTGGGATGGGTGGGATTGGGCTCTGATTGGTTCCCCCCCTCTCCGTTCTTGCATAGCTGGCAATGCTGGCTGAAGGTTTGGAAGTCCCTGGCACCTTCTTAAGTGATTAGTTGGCAGACGATGTGTCCGTGATTTCCACAAGAGAGTGAGAGACAGACAGAGAAAAAGAGAGAAAATGAGAGAGAGAGAGAAAAAGAGAGAGAGAGAGACTCACTCTATGTGGGGTGGGGGTGGGGGTGGAGGAGGCCACTCTTCTCTGCCAAAGACATTTTTTTCCTCTTGCAGTGTAAGTCCTTTTTTTCTCCTTACAGTTTGTGAGGGGAAAAACCATACCGTAGCAGAAGGGGCAGAAAAAAACATCCAGGACTGTACACGTTTGTACACAAACACTCCTTCAACAGAAACTAATCTATTGCGTTCGGCGAGCAGAGTTCCGCTCTCTCCAGTTCCTCAAGTTTCTCAGAGCAGCAGTTGACATCACAAATAATCGTCTCCAGTCTCTCAGTTTTTGTAAACAATCCAGAAAATTCTGCTTTGATAGTGTTCTCCCCCGTCCCTCTCTTCATATACATCCTCCCGTCCTTTATACCTGGGGACAAGAAAGTACATATGAAACACATGCTGCAAGCGACTCCAATAAATGAAGTTCCAGCACTAGAAAATTTTAATCGTACATAAGCACATGAACATATTATGGAAGTAGACTTGTATCTCAGTCCTCCTTACCTCAGTTGCTATGACACATTCACTCCTCTCCTCCGCTATTACAAACACGGACTGGTACATGGAGTCTCTCGGGGAACATATTGTTGATATCCTACACTCCGGCTTTTCACTGCACACACAAATCACACAGGGTGTTAACGCAAAGTAAAAGCACATGGAGCAGCGTCTCATTGTGCTCTGCTGGAGAGGAAATATTAGGGGGAGAAGGAGGGTTAGAAAAGGGGTCAGGAGACAAAGGGGTCCCACAAGCAACTGTAAACTCTATGTAAATGTGCGCTTATTGTTTTTCGTCAAGATGGTGTGAACCCTACGAGACGTACTCGAGTCTGGTTTCATTTTCTTTAGGCACAAAGGCTGTTGACAGGAACCCCCTTCTTGGGAATTGAGTATACAAATAGACACCTTGTCTAAAGAGCGAACTAGCAGTTCCTGTCCACACCAAAGGTTTATACCACACATTAGATTGAGGGCAGTTGTTGGAAATGCTGCATAGATCCTTTGACTGATTTTTAGGCCAGCAATTGGTATCATGGAATATGTTTTATATTCTGAAACATCATTACTGAGGTGATGTTGATGTTGATGTATTGATGTTACTGACCGTTATTTTGTTTCTGAGGGCCAATTTCTCAGTCATAGATTAGTTTAGTGTTGGACTAAACTGCACTGTCAGTCACCACTGAAAACCCTTTTAAATCTAAGATTAGGCTTAAGCACCCCTGTATGTAACAAATGAGGCAGAAATGGGTGAACTAAAGTCTCACCTGTACATTCTACTCAACGGTATTTTGTCTTCTAAACACTTTTCGTACTTGTGACTTTTATCCTCTTGCGAAGGGGTCTCTTTGAAGTCTTTTGACGAGTTGTAGTCCAAATGGTAGTTCTTGTGTATGTAACTGGACTTCTCTGGCCCACAGTCCACCTCCAGGTCCACCTTTTTATTGATATTCTTGAGCTGGGACGTTGGTATTAAGTTGTCCCGTTGCGTATCGGACAGGTTGTTCATGGCATCTGCGTGAGTCCTGTCGCCATTGGCCTGTCTGTGGATGTGACGGAATGCAATGACCACCATGCAGAAGAGGACCAGCAGGGCCACCAGCCCAACAGCCAGGGACACGGCGGCCCACTGGAAGCCATCCTGGGTCTCCGGGGCCGGGAGGACGGGCAGGGTGACGGCAAAATACTCGCAGTGGAGTCCTGTGAAGCCGCTGGGGCAGAAGCAGGCCGGGGGGCCGCCAGGGATGCTGACGCACGAGCCCCCATTTAGGCAGAGCTGAGGAGGGCAGGCAGCGGTCAGCTGGTTGCAGGTGCGGCCTCCGTACCCTGGGGGGCAGGAGCAGATGTAGTCGTTGATTCTGTCATGGCAGGTCCCTCCATTGGCACAGGGGTTGGGCGCGCACTCATTGATGTTGATCTCGCAGCGCGGGCCCATAAAGCCAGCACGGCAGCTGCACATGCGGACACCTCCCAGAACCACACACGCGCCACCTGCACAGCGGCAAGAGGGAATATTCGATTACATATAGGTAAACACACACACACACACACACACACACACACACACACACACAAACATCTACACAGTTCATATTACATTTATAGTCATCAACATATTGACATGTATTCTCATTAATCTTGCTAGCCTTCATGAACCAGCTGTTTTTGCCAAATAATGTATTATTGGAAGCCCAATGACACACGTCCTAAGTGCAGATCATTCTTTGACATAGAAAGAAGTGCAAACTATAACTTATTGGCACAGATACAAATATATTATGTAATTAAGTAAATATATAATCGCATATGTAATGTGACTCATGCGCATGGCAAACTTACAATAATACATATGGATTTCTAAGGCTTCAAGGTTTCTGTTCAGTGAAAAAATAGCCCCTCTCTCATTCTCTCATGCCCATTTTCTGAGTAAAAATCTAGGATGTACCATTGGCACACGGCAAGGTTGTGCATTTGTCCACCCTCTTCTCACAGTTCAGACCGGTGTAGCCTCTGGGGCACTCGCATGAGTAGCTGCGGCCGTTGTCCTTCTCGTGGCACTTGCCGCCTTGAAAACACGGCATATCTGCGCAGGTGAGCAGGCTGTGTTCACAGTGAGAGCCCTCAAAACCAGGCAGGCAGGTGCACTTGTAGCCATTATCCAGCTCCTGAAGGGACACAGATAAAACAGGTCTTTACAGCAATGTTCCATTCCCTTTTTGTCTTGGCTATCATAAAAACAAAAAAAAAAACACCTTGTAAAATAGGTAATTTAAAGAGATTTTATTTCAAATGATTTTGGGCCATTGCTGTTGATTTTGCTCACATACTGTAAAACAAGACTTCTTAGTCCCAGTTCAGGCCATTTTTGTGTAATGCACATGAAAGTTAAGACGTGTTTTCCTTTTCTTATGCAGTTCCCATGCGAGGTTTTGTTAAGACAAAAGTGATGATAAGAAACATGTCTAATAAGATATATAATATATAGACAGATGGATAGATAGATAAACGATGACAGGACAGTGATGTCACTGATAAAGAAATAGAGGCCAAACTCACTGTACAATGGCCTCTGTTCCTGCAGGGGTTGCTGTCGCACTGCCGCACCTCCAGCTCACAATTGACCCCAGTGTAACCTGGCATGCACGTGCAGGTGTAGCTGCCCTGGCCTGTGTTCATGCACGTGGCTCCATTCTTACACGGCTTGTGGTGGGTGCAGAAGTTCAGATCTAGTGTCAAATGTGAATGACACCACTTGAATCACAACCTACAATCGACTTTTAAGTTCATTTTCACATAATATGGGTTACTTGACTTGGTAAGCGTGGTCCTAAACTAGCATCTTTAAACTCCTTCACTTCTACCGAGTCCTACTGCAGCTGGTTATTATAAATGAAGTCCGAATGTTCATTCATACATTAAGACTACAATCAAGCCAGCATCATTCATGGACTGAGTTGGTATTCAGGCTCACCTTGGTCACAGAAGAGTCCACCCCAGCCTTCCTTGCAGTTGCACTGCCAGGGCTGTTGGCAAGTGCCATGCTTGCACACGGGGTATTTCTTACACTCTGTGCAAAAAGTGCCCTGCCAGCCTTCTCTGCACCTGCAATAGATAACAGTTCACATATAAGCACATAAATACTCATTATAAGTACAAACTGAACACAGATCTAAACGTGTGTCTGTGTAATCGACAAAAGCCGATATTTGCCAAGCTCTGATTATGCCGGATTAATCTCACTTTCACCCAAATGGCGGTTTGAAAATAAGTGGTGTAACTAGCACAATGAGATAATCTTGGCTAAACTCTCATAGTAAGGATTTATCTTTTATATAGGTCAGAAATGGCCAGCAGAGTGAAAACAGAATGGCTGCACAAACATATAATATGCAGAGAGATGCAGTTCTGGATGTGGGGCAAAGAGGCTAATACTTTAATGGAAGTTAAGCAAAAACAAGAGACAAGTGATTCTTATTTAATGTGCTGGCATGGCTGAGATATCACAGTAATGCTAATCCAGTGTGTGTCACACACCCGCTTTCCCAGCCCATGTACTTACACACACTCTCCGGGCTTGGAGCAATTGGCGTTGGTTTCGCTGCATCCTATAAGGCAGATGGCTGTAACAGCAAAAAGAGAGTTCTTATTAGTAAAGCAGGACCTGTAGTGCAGGCCTGGCTCTGCTCAGTGTAATGTTCATGGATGACTTTAGTGCACGAGAAAAATGAATGGTTCTTATTATCAGCTTTGAAAGTACAGTCTAACTCAAGCCAGATATCACTCATAGTGAATGAATCAAGCACAAAGACCCATTCTTAGCAGGCACTCAGGAAACAGCACACACAAGGCTAGAAATGCATAGAAAACCACACAAATGCATAATGCATACAGTTTACTCTGTGAATTAAGCATAGTCTAGTAGTCTAACTTTTGCGGGTTGAAATGCTGCAGGACCCTGCATGCTCATGACTGTTGTTTAAAATGGCATTTTGAATCAACTGAAGAATAAATTGTTTGTGAGATTTTTAAAGCCGTGGTGCTTGTAATGCTTTCAACTGCAGTGCTTTTAGACAGCCATATAAACTTTGCTATACTTGTTTTATGCCTTGTTATATATGCTTTTAATACCGGTTGTATAAAACGACAGTTTTACATCGCGGACTAAAAAACTCCTCTCACTGGAGTGTAATGATGGCATTTTATATATTACACAGCGGTGTCTCCATTCAGTGCATGTGTGTTATGGTAATATGTTAATGTTTCCCGTTTTCAGTGGATTAGAGCCTTCAGTATTATAACTTTTTGATACAATTAAGCCCTTCTATTTCAATATCACGCTTTCTTTGCTGCTCTCGATTTTGAAGTAATATCTTCAGAGAGGGGGTTGTCTGTCCTCAGCATGGGCTCGCTTTTTTAATTTCATAATTCAAGCAACACAGCAAGTACTTTATTTGCTTCAGTCTTAATGTGCTGTTTGATAGCTGAGTGTATTGAACTGAGAAGTGCTTATTGCATAATACAGTACATTATATTGTCACACTATGTATGTATGCATCTCTCTCTCTCTCTTATATA
>JBBIGA010000153.1:3671337-3686525 GCA_037576975.1 Alestes dentex
ATATAAGAAAATACATTTGGATGTAGGCAACACTACATATAAATAACACAGTCTCCCCTCCTATTATTTCTAAAATGCATTTTTGGAAAGTACAAAAATATTGTACACAGAAAAAATATATCTATTTCCCAAAAGCCTCACTGGGCCACACTGGCCAGGAATACTGCTCTCGCTCTCTGTGACTGATGGTTTCTGCAACACGGGTGTTTTTATTTCCGTTTAATGGAAACGCCTAATTAAAGAAAACAGAACTGGGTCTCACAACTTTTTCTGCCCGGGACTGTTTTGCCCTTGCGTGAATGTTGTGGGTCGTGATGCGTTTCGTGACGTCATTGCTCGGTCCTCAGACGGAGAAATACAGGAAAGAGGAAGCAGGGGTTGCCAGATCACTAGCTATCAGGCTTATAGGTAAATAGTGATTTTTATGCTCCAAATTCCCAGTCAGTGTGTTCGAGCACTCATTCATATTTCATTTCAATAGCTCAAGGCATGTCATGGTTTTGAATAGGTTTTTTATGCTTCCGCTTGAATAATAGATCATTTAGGTGCAGTGTATAATCCAATGCAAATTGTTTCATATTTTTAAACACACAAACAATGTTTGTGACATATTTTGATCCGTCTATATGATTGGCACTAAGGATACTGTATAGGGAAATTCTAATTATAATGAGCTATCAGCCAATCTCAGATGAGGGCGGGGCAATTAGGGACTTGGACTGGGAGCGTTATAGATTTTTAAACAAACAAACAAATAAAATGGTAACATACTTTGATCAATCTATTTGACTGCCACTGGAGGATTCTGCTTAGGAAATTCTAGTTATAATCTCAGGTGAGGGGCGGGGCTACTGGAGCTGGGATGAAGTTCTTAGAATGGGGGATTTTCACATATTTTTAAACAAACAAACAAACAAACAAATATAATTGTTAGTTTGCGTCACATAATTTTATCTGTTTGACTGCCACTAGAGGATTCTGCTTTGGAAATTCTTCTTACAATGAGCTGTTTGCCAATCTCAGGTGAGGGGCGGGGCTATTAGGGGCAGGGATACAGTTCTTGGACCTGGGGGTTTACACATTTTTAAACAAACAAACAAACAAACAAATATAATGGTAAGTTTGCTTCACATATTTTAGTCTGTTTGACTGCCACTGAATGGTTCTGTTCACAGAAATTCTAACTATAATGAGCTATTAGCCAATCCCAGGTGGGGGGCGGGGCTACTGGAGCAGGGATTAAGTTCTTAGAATGGGGGATTTTCACATAATTTTAGACAAACAAACACACAAACAAATATAATTGTAAGTTTGCATCACATATTTTGATCTATTTGATTGCCACTGGAGGATTATGTTTAGGAAATTCTAGTTAGTCTAATTATAATGAGTTAGTCTAATTATAATGAGTTATTCTAATGATAATGAGCCACCAGTCTCAGGTGAGGAGTGCGGCAATTAGGGTATTCTGTGTCTTGGATTGGGGGGTTTACATATTTTTAAACAAACAAACAATCAATCAAGTAAACAATTACAAATGTAAGTTTGCCTCGCATCTTTTGACCAGTTTATTTGATTGCAACTGGAGGATTCTGTTTAGGGAAATTCTAATTATAAAGAGCTATTAGCCAATCTCAGCTGAGGGGGGTGGCCTTTGGGGCGGGGCTTTTTACTAGCCTGGAAAAAAGATGGGTTTTCTTTAACTCTGTGGGACTGATGGTCTGCAAAAAGCTGTTCATTAAAATCCCCTCTTGCCGTCCTAATTTTCTGAAGCGAATGTGAACACAAGCACGTTAATTGTGCCATAATGATGCAGAAGGATGAACAATCACACAGAGCGGTGCTTCCACTCTCAGACGGCAGATAAAACCCTGACACAGGCCCAGGTGGGCCCAGCTTATGAAAGACGCTTTAATTGCCTCGTGGTGAGCACTGTCATTTGAGCTCTTTTCACCCTTCTAATCTGCCCTCCTGTTTCCTTGGTGACAACAGATAATCACTTTTGATTTTTGGCTTTGAATCATAATCAGAAAACTTCATTGATCCCGGAGGAAGGTGCTTATGCTACGACTGCTCAGACACACACGGACAAAAATCATATAAAATATAGTCAAAATTAAATATTAAAACACAGAAAATACTCTGTACTATATACGCTATACTGCATGCACAAAATGCTGTGGTTAGAAAGAGAGGCAGATTTAAATCTTACAGAAAAATAAATAAATTACAGTTGAAGTGGTTTAGTAGTTAACACAAATAGTGGTTTGGAGCTGTAAATTGAAGTGTGATTCCTAATTTTTTCAGCTCCCTTTTACACACTCACACACTGTAGGTCATCGTGGATGATTAAACATACACAATTCAAGCCTATGGACTGTCCTCATGTGTGATAAACCTGTGGCCTGTCACTTGTTGCGGGACATTCTGATGTTTAAAGCTCTCCAGGTGATACAGTCTGTGAGTGATGCATGAATCAGGCCTCCAGCATAAACTTGCTATACATTTCTGCTCTCAAGGCTGAGCTGGATAAACCAGCAGCTCGCAGACGTTTCCTTAGCCATTGTAACTTTTATCACACACATGCAGAGGCTGTGATCTAAAGCTTGTGTAAGCACACAGACAGACACACACTCAGGCATGCACAAACACACACGCACACACACACACACGTAGACGCTTAGGAAACGGGGAGAAGGAAGCGGTCCCCGGCTCACGCTATTCCAGAGGCCCGGCGAATGCGTACGGAGGAACTTAAGCAGAGTTAATTCTTCTACTGAATGCATTTTCATTACATTCAATTGTATGGATGTAGATACTGAAATGAAAAAGGAAGCTGCCGTTCTTTCATTATTTGTTGTGAGTAATAGGGTATGAGATAGACACTAGAAGGTATTATAAGATGTTTTATTCAATATTAGGAATACTTGGGAACACTAATAAGGTGTTAAATGTTAATCAACACACTGTAATCATTTATATATATTCATTTCTTGATATTTGATTTGCTTTCAAGTTTCATATATGAGACATTCTAGATAATAGTTAATATTCTAGTTAATATTATGACTGACTTTGTCAATGTTTTTCATAACACTCTCAGGTTCCCGCAGATTTCTCAGACATAATGAAATCACGGGTTCATCATTCTGGACACAAATAACATTTTTTCATTGTTTTAACAGTTTCTTAAATAACTTGAAAGAGTTGCTGAGTCATAGCATTATTATGGAATCACTTTCTACATGTAGCTGCAGCAAAAATGTTTTTCTTTGATATCAACAGTGACATAGAAAACAGTGATTTCAACATTTTGGAAGTTTTGTTCATTTAGTTCCGTTTCTCTATTCCATCTTAACCAAGTAGTGCCTTTCCCAGGCTCAAAGTTGCTTTCAAAATCGGCAGTAAAACATACTGTGCAACACCAAAGACATCAAAAGTGCAGATAAACAGTTGACTAGCATGAACACCACATCTAACACTTATTGATAAGACACATCTACTTTATAAGTGCATTTTGTTGGTTCACATCCGTCCATTGCTGCACAGTTTATCAGCCTCCTTCTACCCTGTCTATCAAAGAAAAGAGACCACAACAGGACCACAGATAACCAGATATCATTTGAGTGGTGGACCACAGGAGAGACACCAGCATAGTATTAAAAGTGGCGCTTTTATAAGTGTATCAGACACAGCAGTCTTCCTGGAGTTGTGACTGGTAGGTTGAAAGTGGTTCAACACCCAAGAGCAGCCAAGGGCAGCTCTGAGGTCAGAAACTGAACACTGATGAAGAGCTAGAGGATGACAGATGCATTTTTTTTGCAGGATGCATTTTTTTGTCTGCAGCTGGTGGCCTAGTGGTTAGGGAGTTGCCCGTGTGATCAGAAGGTTGTGGGTTTGAATCCCAGGACTGCTACTGGCACCGCTGAGGAACCCTTGAGTAACACACACTGCTGTCATGGCGTCCTTTTGATGGTCGCCCACTGCTTCACTTGGTAAATGGGTTAAATGCAGATAAATAATTTCATACTGTGTGCTGTGGTGTGTTCACATAAGGGGCCACTTTAATAACATAGCCAGTAATGTACACTCCAATAATACTACTGATCCACTCTAACCACACACATACTGGTGTCCCTGCTATGTTGAGAATGTTCACATAATATCTGGTCATCTGTGGCCCTTTTCCATTAATGGATGGGGTGGAGAAACAAATGAGCCACACTCATTGATTGGGGACTCTAATAGTGCACCTATGTAGTTTCTGTTAAAATGGCCAACAACTATGAGTTGCTTCTGTTGTTTTGTTTGCTGCCTGTATGCAGGCCTTTCAGTTTCCATTACCCAAACAGTCAGCCTATGGCAACAATCTGTTTGAAAGGTGTCTAACATAAATAAACACCAGTCAGCCTCAACAATAAAATCCACGAACAGATGAAGTGAATAACATTGATTCATTTTTTTATAAGTGCACATGTTAAGGGATGGGAAATATTATGCAGTGAGTGAGCAGTCTGTTCCTGAAGTTGATCTGTTGGATAGAGAAAAAATGGGCGAAAATGGACAAGAACCAAATAGTGATGGCTAGACCACCGGGTCACCTCCGAAACTGCTGGTCTTGTGTGGTGTTCCCAGTATGCAGTAGCAAAAAGATGATGGGCTTTCGGGGCTCACTGATGCTTATTGGGAACATTAGCATCTTCACTGAATGCAATGAGAGAAATGAGAGAAAGAGAAAAAAAACCCCAGCTGTATAGACACAATTCTTTACAACAATGCAATCTCAAAGACCATGCTTATGCTCTTACTAGGCTATTATTTGCCATTAGCCTTAAACTGAAACTCAGTGGACAAAAGGAGGCATTAGCAAACGCATGCTGGACTGAATGTTACCTCTTATTGTGCTGCACTTGTTTACAGAACATTAGTCTGGCTGCCTTTTCTGTACTCTGTTTGTCCTCCATAAATATGTTTTTGTGCAGCAGGACAGTCAGAAGTCGGGCCTCATGGCTGCTAAATGAGCTCCAGTCAGATGCTATCGAATGATATTATTTGCACTTCGGAGCTTGTGTGGCGCTCCTGCTGGATTATGGCTCCCACATCTTATCTGCAGTCCTACCATATGTCTCTCCTATAAGAGAAGTGTCATAAAGTGACTGACAATTTCACTGTTGGTTTATAGCTGTGTTTCACGCATGGATGCTGCTGATAAAACTGCGCTTCTAAACGGGACAGCTGTTTTTTCCAGACTTTTTAAAGCATTTATAGATACACACATGCTACTAGTATGTGGTGAAAACAGATTTGGAACAATAAAATATGTAACAAAGGAAATATTCAAATCTTCTGAAAGCTACACATTTTTACAATGGACTGTAATTGTATATAAACAGCAAAGTTTGGAGACGTGCTTCATGTGTGATTTTTTTAATAGTGTAGATGTGTAAAATCATATTTTTAGTATAATTAAAGGAATAAAATGAACAAACTTTTTCCCAGTGCAATTGCATGTAGCCATAACAAAACCTTGTATCTCCAAAGCGACATCACAGGAGAGGGAGAAAATATAATTAACTTCTAATGGAAGTAAATGTAAAAAGATTTTGCACCATTTTTACTGGTATATCCAAAATGAATTTCTTACAAAATGTAAGTCTTGTTCTCAAATCAAGTAAAGTAGTAATCAGTCAATCAATTAATCAGTTACTTAACTACTACAAAACACTACAAAAATGAAGAAAACAAGATTTTAAGAGAAACAGTATAGATGTACAGGTACAATTTTTTTTTTTCAGTTAATTCAGTTTACATGTATGGATATTTTTCTGTATAGAATGTATAGAATCAATCTTTTCTATATAATTGTATATGATTAGTACAGACATTATAGAGTTTAGTTAGATTTTAGAATTTATTTCAGTTTTGAGCATATTTTAATAAAGATACATAGATGGAAATGTTTTCTGTACAACTTATTATAGGTATATATTTTTTTTGTATAAATGTATATAAATATAATTGCAAAAATATTGAAAAGTTGTACAGGAATGTAAATCTTCACCAAACCCACATCCTCTTTCCACAGTTATTACAGAGACAGTGCCCTTTTATGTTAGTGTATTAAAAAACACCAATAACAACAAAAAACAAAACAAAACCTTCTGCTGTCGTGCCACACAAGCAAGCAGCTGAAACCAACCGTCAAATTCCGGCTTGCCAAGAGTATTTGTTTGACTGTCCAAACCACAAAACAGAGCCATCCAAGCCTTTGTACAGACCAGCACTGATCCATATTCTTTTGTGTTGAAGGGGTAAGTGCGGTTTCGACTAAACTTCCTGTGATCCTCCATCACCCCACAGCGAGCGGGACAGATAGGATCAGTAACTGTTTTTCCTCCTGTGTCTACTCCACTTCCCTTCGCTCCACCACACTTGCATGGAGAAAAAAAAGGCTTATGCGGCTAAGCATCGGCCGAAAATCTGCCCAGTTCCATCCCTCCTGCTTAGTACAGTGTCTTTTCTCACAGCTGCAGTGTTGTTTTCCTGCATTAGTGTGTAAATACTGTTAAATGAATGTTGAGCACATGAATTCCTATTGTTGGGAATGGAATGAGAATTATGCGGCAACAAAATGCCAGTCTGTGTGTGTGTGTGTGTGTGTGTGTGTGTGTGTGTGTGTGTGAATGTGTATTTGTCCCATGCGTGTTGTTTTTGGACGTACATTTGTTGCTCTAAACCTATGAAGATGAAGACCGTTATACAATGTATTTGTTTTACAGTCTCTTATTGAGCCCGTTTCTTACAATGGACTCGCAGCGTTCACAGCTCTAGATCTCATGTGAAATCTGCACAGCACCACACGGCAGCTGCAGTGGGCTCGGTCGTCCAAAAGCAAACAGAAAAACAATAATTTGTGGCAGTTGCTGTCAATGAATATTTATTTGCCAATCAAACAATAATATCTTGGGAACGGGTGTGAAAATGACCTGGTTAAAAGGACACCGGGCGGGAGGGGTGGGAGGGGGGCATCCCTGTACCATAGCAACAGCCCTCTTTTATTATCCATGCCGACCAGGGCTTGTCTTTTGCTTCCAAAAGCCAGAGCCAATGTTGAAAAATAATTGAATTTGATCATTTTCTGTAATTTCCAACTGAGTACAATACAATAACATTCATTATAATGTCCATACACTAAACGGCGACAATCAAAGTGGGAGATTTTATTCATGTGGAAATGATTTGAATCACAT
This sequence comes from Alestes dentex, assembly GCA_037576975.1. NCBI lineage: Eukaryota > Metazoa > Chordata > Actinopteri > Characiformes > Alestidae > Alestes > Alestes dentex. The sequence continues at coordinate 3,678,588 of JBBIGA010000153.1, forward strand.
AAATTCAATACGTTATTTTCTCAGTGTACGTGCTGACCCCGGATCAGCAGTTTTTTTTTAATAGCCAGACCTGGCAACATAGACAGATGGCCCTGGTGCACTTGAATTACACCCCCCCCCCCCCATTAAAATCATGGCAGTTTTGCACCGCTTAATGCCACATTTCAACTCAGAGCCGCTGTCTCTTCTGGCCAATCCAGTGCACTGCCTCAGCTAGGGTACTGTATATAAGAGCAATATAAACCACCTGTTCGCTCATTACACTTCTCCCCTGTATTTACTCTACAGATGCAGCGCCGTGTGTTTGACGTAAATTTAAGCCCCGTTGTAAAACAATCCAAATCTTGATTTGAAGGCCAGTACGCCAGAGTAGAAGGGCACTGCCATAAAAGTATTTTTTTTTTATTCAGAGCCTGAAGAATTGTCTTAAATGTCTCCCTTTCTGGGTGAAATCATGCATATGAATAGCACAAAAGTATTAAATTAGTAGTAAACCTCCAGAGAAGTACTGTCAAAATGTAAATGCACTGCTGTGTAATAAAGTATAAGGTGAAAAGCCACATGCCTACCTTAAAATTCACTGAAACTAGTTTGTAAACAGAGCAGCACATTTCTTCGTGGCATATTTTTCTTCTTTTTCACATATACATTCACACACTTGCCTGTTAAAAGTCAGAGAACAGTTTGCTAACACATTCACACTAAATTGCATGGTTACTTTTCAAATAAACAAAGAGGTATATCTGATCTGCAAAGTTCTTCTAAATTAAAAAACATTTGCATCATGCCATTCAAGGTTACACAAAGTTTAAGGTTACTTTTTAGTTATCAGCAACTGTGTACACCAACATAGTGTGATAATATGGACTCTATGGACCGCGGTGCAACATATAGCAACATTCAACATTCAGCAGAAGGCAAGGATCGACAGAAACAGTGGACAATCAATAAACAATAAAAAGACAGCTAATGTGGACACTACATAAATCTTCCAGGATGATGAGTATTGCACCAGAAGTATGATTATTGCACAGGAGGCGGTTACAGCACTGAGTAAAGTGCAAGGAATGACAGAAACAATACAATAAAAATACAATTTAGCGGTGTAACAGTAGTGTGAATAGAATGTGAATCTGAGACAGTGCAGTTAGTAGACCATATAGCTTTATGACATAAAATGGGAAGTGTATTTAAACTTACAGGATTGATAATACTAGACATGTTTCACAAGATTACAGTGTGAAGATGAGGAAAACCTTCCAGAATTATAATATTGCACCATGTATACTTATATTATTTTTACACAGGAGCATGTGTTCTTATGGTTATTGCTCAGGAGACAGCAGCGTAGGAACCACATTGAGTGAGTGTATTTATTTGAGTTAAATCATATCTCTTAAATCGTGTGTTACTACATAAAGTCATTTTGCTTGTTTAACATTTTACTTTTACTAAAACTGTTCATTTGTTGCAAACACCTGAATGGGTTGAGTTCTGATTTCACAGCAAAAGAATAAAAATGCATGGAGTTTGGCATTAACCTACTTTTTGTTTTGTAGTTTTTGCCAAGAATGCTTTGCAAAATGTAGACATCTGTCAGTTTGAACATTACATTTTTGTAAAACTGGCAGAAAGCGTGCTCTTTCATAAAAAAAAAAAGTAGGTGTTCCATACTTTGTCACAAGAAATGTTTAAGAATAGTCCTTAGAGGACTCCAACCTGCTCTTTTCTCCTCCCATGAGGAAAAATGTAGGAGTGCATCATTCTCTTACCATAAGATGCCATTTAAAACCTTGTGCACCTTTAACTTTCCAGCCTTGTTCCCCACCCTGTGTTTACAAAACAGAGCTGTACCTGCACTCTGCCTGCTCTCGGCGTCAACATACTGCTATTCTCAGCTGTGAGTGGTTGAAACAGTGTCATTTACTGAAACACTGACCCATAAATATTGGGTCACCAGGACGTCATATTCACAAACTCTTTCTAATAATAGTTTTAGTAACTTTAAAATGATTTTTGATGTATCTTTTACATTTAGTTTTTATACAGAATGTGCACTTGCAGTGGATTGGTGACCTGTACAAGGTGTTTCTCCTGGTTTTGACCTTTGAGTGCTGGGATAGTCTCCAGCACCCCTTTGCAACCCTGGTTAGGATAAAGCGGCTCAGAAATAAAAAAACTCATTGAAAGAAGGTGCATTATGAGACACTGTCATCACTGGACCTACTCATTTTTTTTGCACCTATCACCCTCTTTCAGTCATATATACCTGTAGGTCACTCTAGCTTTTGATATGTCTTTTCTTACATTTTGTTAAAAATTTAGAAAATATTCGGTGCAATGGACAGCTTGTGATGTGATAAAAATGGAAACCACAATTACCTTCATTAGTCATCATCTTGTCAAGAGTGTTTAAATATTTAAAGAGAAGGCTCCCCATTTTCAGGGACCACAGCTCTTGACATGGGTAACTATGGAAACATAATCTATAGACTAAAGGTAGGGTGGGATTAATCTGCTGTACCCCCCCTCCCTCCAATCTGCAAAGCAGCAGGTGAACTTAATAAATCCAGAGAGCATGATGGTAGCAACATGAGCAGCCTGCTTCTGCTTTCAGATTTGCTCGATTATTATAGAAGACATGTGGTTGAGATAGAGAATGTAGATTAGAGGGACCACCTGCAGCCGTGTAAGGGGTTTAGAGCATGATGCAAGGCTGCATTATAGCATGGCCTAATTTGCCTAGAAAACCTACTGTATTCATCAAAGCCAACTAGTATCACACCTCTATATTTAGCTCGAAACTGGACTGGAAATCCAGGCATGCTCCCTGCTTAATTCCCTTCAAGTCTGAGAAACTTAGTGTACTTCACATGCTCCCTCAGCTTTGCCAGATGAAGACCACTTTGTAAACGCATGCCCTGGAACACTTTAGCCATCGAGACTCATATGCTGGGCATGATGGAGGGTGGCAGAAAGCATTCGAACGATACATGGCACCTTGGGAGCACGGCCAAATGTGACACATAGGGGCACTGTTTCTGCAAAGCCTTTTCCACAATGGGATTAAAGTCTGCAGCCCCGGCTAATCCCAGTTGGCTTCAGTGAACCATGCTGACCCACCCAGCAAAGCTGGCAGATGAGAGATAAAATGAAGCCGGTGAGGCAGTAACGGATCGCGTGATTGGTTACAGTATCACAGCTTTTTGTTTGCGCAAAAACAATATGAGCAATCTGTTGCAAAGTGTGCGGTCCTGCCATCTTGTTCATCTGCGACCTTGATGTGGTCTGTAATCAATCAACAAGTGAGCTGTACCTCTCCTGGTTATGCCTGAAACTTTAATAGGAATAATACAGCATTTTTAACCTCATCTCTTATCTTTTGCATCTGCAGAGTATGGTCGATTAGCCCAGACAATGTAACCTAGAAAAGAAGCCAATGGGCTGGTGTGGAAGAAACTGCCCACTGGATTCTGTCATATATTTGAGTTGAGGAAACACTGTTTCTGTTCTTTTCTATCTTTTTCACTGTTGTTGGTAATTGGCCGCATGCTGCAGGCACACCACTTAATTTCTTACGTTCGCTCGTCTTGAACTCAAGAGACCCCACGTTGGTATTAGTCATCCATCATAAGACTGAGTAAGTTTGTTTGCTCGAGACAAGAGAATGTCCTGAAGGGGTCACTTCAGACAGGATATGACATGCCCTCTTCTTGCTCTAACTGTCGGCTCCTCTCTCCGCCGTCTTGGTGTGTTTGATACGAGAGACCACATATAATAAACCGAAAGCTTAGCTTTGTAAATCCCTCTCTGAGATGAAGCCTGATTTAAGCATAACACAGAGAGGGCTGTTTAAATAAAGTGTTTAAATGAAAATATGTCAAACACACTAAATTAATGAAGAGCCCTTAGCTGTGATGGAGGGCACAGACTGCATATAATAACAAAGCGGTGAGAGAAGTGCCGGAATCGAGTTGCTGAGCTTTGTCTCGATAGGAAACTTTTCTTGCATGCTCATGCTTGGCAAATGAACTAATATGAACTCAATATGAAAATACACTATGATATATGAACAATTTATTGGCATAACTCCTATAGAGAAGAGCCTTACAGTTAAGTGAACTGCTAATAACACAAATTGTGGTTATTAGTCTGTTCTTGTATGTAACAGAGATCAGTAATAGGTAAGTAATATTGATATAAATAGTGATAGTCATGTGGTAAGACTATTGCACATAATAATAAGATATTTGACATAATGAAATGATTTATGCTCTGGCTTAGGAAAGAAAATTCAGAATTCAGGATTCCATTACTGGCATGTGTTCAACAAACAGACAGCTTGTACATAGAAAATCAGTGCCTATAGAAAATCCATAGAAAAGCTCTAGAGCAGCTGCAAGTGCCGAAGGTCACCATGCCCAATGCCAGGCTTTGGGTATATGGGTACAAAGACCTCCAGCACTGGGCTGCGGAGCATTACAACTGTGTTCTCTGGAGTGATAAAGGTCTATCCAATGGGATGAGTTGGTGTGGCGTTTGTGATAAAGAGCTCATGATCCGACATCAATATCTGACCGCTGAATCCAATCAAAGCCATACAGCAATGTTCCAAAATCTAGAGTAAAGCCTTCCAAGAAGGGACGATTCAAACTGCCAGTCAATACCATGAATTTCAGAAGAGGCACTGGATGAACAGGTATCTATGACCTTCTGAAGTTCAGAAGGTGCTAGTCACAATGAAGCAAAGCTAAAATTAAATTTGAATGATGTCAGTTGTGTACAAAAGACTATGTGGAATAACCTGTACTGACTGGTCAAGACTCGACGCAGGTTGCTTTAGGTTGCGTCTTTTCCCTCATGTCAGAAAACCGACTGAGGATGAATCACACAATGAGGCAGTATCCTGTTAGTGCACCATGCTCTACATAGATCTGTTTTCCATAAACCTCTTTAGCTCATCACCTAATGATCAGGCCCTTCGCATCATGAGTCAGGCACATTCAAACAAGGATAAACACGTACATGTTCAGATCACGGGGTACCCTGGCATGGAAGCAGGGAGCAGTTGTTTAAATAAAATGACTCTGAGTCAGTCTGTGTAATGTTAACAGTTTCAAGGTCGGGCGTAGTTACCCTCAAATAGTGACTTTAATAATAGCCGAGGAAATTAAATCATACAGATGTCTATACTTCAGTCACAATTCCTATAAGAAACGTTTATTGTAATCCCAACAGGTTTATTGTAATCCCAAACACATTTAGTTAAGACATACACTGATGTATGAAAAAAAAACAAACAAAATCAACAAAAACATAATACAAAAAATACAGAAAATATACAGAAAAGGCACAATATTACTTTCATGTGATCCTAAAACCAGTATAAGCTGGTACTGATGAAGTAATGCTTTTTCTTTTAAAGCTACTAAATTTAACATAAGGTATTTTTTAATTGAAATATTTATGATGAGCATCTAAAAGCATTATCATGTTCAAACTATTCATACACTCTACTACTATACAGGAAAAAATACACAATACACTGCAAATCACACACTGTTAAATATGTCAAACACACTAAATTAATGAAGAGCCCTTAGCTGTGATGGAGGGCACAGACTGCATATAGTAACAAAGCGGTGAGAGAAGTGCCGGAATACACTATGATATATAAACAAATAATTGGTATAACTACTATAGATACGTGCCTTACAGTTGAGTGAAACCAGTATGAGCTGGTACTGATGAAGTAATACGTTTTCTTTTAAAGCTACTAAATTTAAAATAAAATATTTTTTAATTGAAATATTTATGATGAGCATCTAAAAGCATTATCATGTTCAAACTATTCATACAATCTACTACCCTACAGGAAAAATACACAATACACTGCAAATCACACACTGTTACTGTGTGGTGTTTCAGGTCAGAGTTGTTACAGGATTGTACTGGATAGTAATGGGTTTATTTTTATTTCTCCTCTGATATCTGATCCTGTATAAATCTAAATCTCCTATAATCAAATCTATTTATTGTTATAGGTTCTTGTGTTTTTACCCACAACAAATAGTCATAAAAATCAGTTAGAGGTTAGACTAGAGGTCATTTAGTCTAGAGGATTTCAGAGATGCTGTGTTTTTTTTTTACACTTTAAATTCAACTGACAAAATGATTCGGATTTGTATACAAACCACAAGTGAGTGTATAGTAATCAAACGTACCATATGGAACAAAAGATGTTTAAGATGGTGGCTTGTCAGTTACACAGCCTGTCATCAGTCTAGATTTTGGAACATGTGTGTTTATTGACTCGCTGATGCTGATAAGACTTGCAAGTTTTGCTGTGATTTCTCTCATCACAACTGTGAAAGCTGTGTGTTTACCTGATCTGACTATGAAATATGGGGCTCAAACTGACTGAAACTGTCTAAACTGCCTTGTCCTTTGTCTCCTTTAGTTAGAGAGTGCGGCTGCAACATCCAAAAGTGTCAGCTTTGGAAATAATAACCATGCATTGACAGCTAAAATAACACAGATGAAACATTTTTTATTATTATATATTTTTTTTGTTTTGTTTTTTTTTTTTAAACAAAATACCGTTTAAACATCCTATCCATAGGGCAATAGCCAGGTTAGTAAGTTTTCTAATACACAAGTCTATCAATACATCAGTCTTCCAGCTTTATTTGTTAATTTTCTTGGTCAAAGTAAGGTTTCAGACACATTCAAAATGAAAATGAAAGTGTTTATAAAGGAGCACTCATAAAAGAAAGCCAGGGTTATGTCATCTATTATATCTATCGAATAGCATGAAATTAATATTTATACTGGTTATAAATTAGGCATCTCATACTGTGAGCTCTGTTCCAGTCTCAAACTTGGAGTACTGTTAAATTAGCCATCCCCAAATTTTAAAATATCAAATAGACAGCAAACAGTACTCATCTTTGTAAAAGACTGTCAAGTAAAACTGTATGATAATACTAAACATTAAAACTGATTTTTCTTAAATTTACTGGCAGAAGGGAGGTTTGTAGGTGATTCCTATCATTTTCCATTTGAACAAGTTTCTCACATCTTCCCTTTTTTTGTTCTTAAGATTTATGACTCATTGATGGAGTTGACACCGTCCCTCATTAGGCACATCCTCTTCCTTATTGCTATTCTGTGACAATGCTGTGTTGAGCCCTATGTGACTCAGCAGTGCACGTTAACTTTTGTCTTAAGAATCAAATTTGCCCCTCAGAATGAAAATCTAGTTATTGCAGTTAAGAGGAGATTAGAAAGAGGTTTTCTTTCAGAGAAGGCTAATCGCCGGACCAATGAGTCGAAAATTGAATCACTTAGGAAGCTGAGGTCAGAGGAAACGACCTCAGGGCACTGACCCCTAATTACTCAAAGACTCGGACATGTGGCAGAGTGTTGGGCAAAGTGTGTGGCCCTAACCCAAACCCAGCCTGAACTCCATGTGAATCCTTAAATATGTGAGTATTTCACAGTCTTATATGTATCATAAATACAACACTAACTGAAAATAATAAAATGCATATTAATATACTCTGTTGTAATGTACTATGTTATGTTTTGATGTATTACTTGTATTTCATTTTCATACTTATACAAGACACTATCTGATAAAACAGTATTTGTCAGTGGATAGTTCCAGTTGTTTTCAGCCTCTATAGTCAAATTCCCATTGGTACTACACTCTACTGACTTTTTGGTACCTGGTACCTTGTTCATCTTCCACTGCAGTTAGTATGTCTTTAACGTAGCTGTTAAGAAAATGCCGTGATGTCATTTTTAAATGTGACAAACTCAGTAGCTATGGAGAATACTGAAGGATATTAGTAATTAATAATTCACTTAACTGTATGTTACTTATATTTATACCCAGCATTGAGTATGTATCATGGTATATTTCAAATTGAGTAT
>JBBIGA010000153.1:3693387-3722259 GCA_037576975.1 Alestes dentex
GAGTTTCATACCATTTAAAAAATCTGTGTTCCCTTTTTCGTTCTGCTTAATTATCAATGTCCTTTCCTATGAAAACGTTTGACATTAGGAGATGTCTCTTCTCCACAAATGTCTGAGCTGTTTTGACTTTTGTGTCGTTTTTGTAATGATGTCAAAAAGATACAACATTTTGTAAAAGCATCATGTGAGAGTCAGTGGAGCTATCTAAGGGTTTAAATGTTCAAACTTGACTAGTTCAGTAAACCTCAGTCTGGACTGCATGTTTTAATTGAACTAATGGGGGCTGTCTATGATAAGACTACACCCCACACTCTATTCTACCACTTCCAGGTATGGATCGGTTTAACTCAGCTGCTGATTCTGTAAGTAAAAAAATGTATTTTTCAGTTTGTTAGCAAACCGTTCTTTCTGCTTCTCCTCCACTTTGATGTGCAGCAGCAAAGGGGCGGATATAAAAAAGCTTGTAACCCCTTCCGTATCTAACTGGCCAAGTAACGTTAGTCACTTGTTTGCTTCATTTTACTTATTTTTGGGCGCCTTGTGGCCTGGTGGTTAGAGAGTTGCTCCTGTGATCAGAAGGTTGTGGGTTCGAGTGTCAGGACTGCTAGTGGCACCACTGAGGTTCCCTTGAGCAAGATACTGTCCCCACACACTGCTCCCCGGGTGTTCCTGGCTGCCCACGGCTTCACTTGGTGAATGAATCAAAAGCAGAGAGGAATTTCATTTGGCTCACATTGTGTTCTTTGCTGTGACTATAAGGGCCATTTCTTTACTTTTACTTTTTACTACTCCTCTTTCACTCAGCCGACAGAAGGTACTGTCCCAACCAGCAGTGACCAAAACTAAACAGGCCTCCTGATTTTTTAACTTCTCCACCTTTCTTTCTTTCTTTTTCTCCTCTATTTTAGGTTGAAATGAACATGGTGGAGAACCTCCAAAAATGTTGAGGCTATACACTTATCCCTATTTATTTAGTTTTTAGTAAAAAAATAAATGAAACATAAACCATTGTAAAATATTTTAAATGTTTCCAAAGCTTTTTGTGTAAAATACATATTTTTGAAGAATTTTGTCTAAAATGTTAATTATTGCATATACTTGATTATAATATGCTGAATGCTGAGTGGACATAACGCCTTGATCTAGGCTCCTTTTATCATTGTAGCATGTGGCAGTACCACATCTGTTCCTATTTCTTTAATTTAATCTGCTCAATATGCCAAGGATTATGTATGACAAGCATAAAATTGTATTTTTGCACCAATAAGGTGATTCAAAGCAAAATATAGAGAAGGGAGGGGTGGCTCAAGACTCTTTCACTGTACTGTATGTTTCATTTGCCCAACAAGTGTGTTTATGAGTGAGCATATGAATAGGTGTTTTAGTCTAAACGTAGTTTCTTTAAATAATACTTTTACAGATTTCAGTAAGGAAGAAGTAAAGTAACAGTAACGTACTTGACTATGGGTTGAATGGTTAACTCAACTTTCTGGGTTAAATTACCCTCCCCTGTCGCTGGGTTGGAATGCAGTTAATGTTGCTCAAGAAGATTTTGAGTGGTGTGGGCTTCTAATGCTTGTTACCTACATTAGCCTCATAGCTCCTGGACAAAACTAAAGAATTTACTTCTTCTGGTTCCTCAAGGAATCAAAAGTGGTTCTTCTAGGGCAGAAATTTTTTTGGCACCTATATGTGATGTTGCACTACTTTGCTGAACTTACTTTGTCATGCTGAAAAGCTCACTCATAATCCCCCTGGATAGGAAACATTGGACTGGAACTTTACCAAGTTCTATTGGAGACCAAAGCAGAGCAGTATGACCTCATTCTAAAAAAAAAAAAAAAACGGAAAAAAGCCTTTGCATGAATCAGAGAGAGGATTGGACCTTATTTTAGACATCAATGTTTCTCACCATCATGATTCTGGCTGTAAGGAACATATGAAGGCAAGGAAATCTGAGGGGAAGTGGTGTTGGGGTGGGGTGTCGGTGATGATGGTGGAGGGTGGTGGGGGTGGTGGTGGTTGTGGTGGTCGTGGTGGGAGTGTGTGAGAGTGTCTCAGAGTGACTAACCACAGGAAATCTCATATTCAGTCATACACGCATGTCACTCATTCAAGCTGTAGCAACAATGGCAGCTTGAAATAAAGCAAATGCCCTGTGGCTATGTGTTCGAGTGTCTATTGTGTGGACATATTTTATCTCCTGTCAGTGGTGCACCTGCTTTTGAGAACAATTGCTCCAACATGCCTTTAAAGAAGTAGTTAGAGACAAATCTTTTTGAATCAATTGCCCTTTTGTGCCAAATCAACCAAGAGATATTTGGTGTCTGAAGTTTGCTTTATTGGTTTTGCCTAAGGCTTTGTTTTGAGCCTTATGTAAGATTTAATAAACGTCTTTAACACTTGCTTTCAAGGCCAAGAATAGACTTGCACCCCCGTACATATAAGCACCGATCAAACAACGTGTCACTTCTCGTCCTCTCAGGGCTTCAAGCACGACTCGTCTTGAGCTGAAGACCCACCTCTTCAAGGAGCACCTTGGTGACTAACCATGCCTCTCATTTCTGCTTTCTTACTTCTCAAAAAAAAAAAAACCAAACAAACCCTCTTATCCCAATCCCTTCCTTACTTTTGTCTCAACTTCTGACTTTTCTTTCACAGGTGTTGTTTAATTGTACCTAGTGTGCAGTAACTTGGTTGAAAAGTGGACGTTGATTTAGGTTTAGCTTTACAGGTTTAAGAAACAGATGTGGATTGCTTGAGCACTGATGTATGTCGCTCTGGATAAGAGCGTCAGCTAAATGCCGTAAATGTAAATGTAAAAGCAGATTTTATCATCATCCTAGAAACGGTGTTGTACTGTTATTTCAAATAAACTTGCTTATATGGTTTCCAGCAACTGTTATCAAAAAAAAAAAATTAAAAAATTTTCCCCAGTGGTTTTCAGTCAATGCAAAATCCCTCTAGCTAGCTAGGGCTCCCCCGCACACATGAGGGAAAAGCCTAGCATGTGTTTATACTGAAATACATGAAGCACCACCCCATCTTTTAAAACTTCTGATAAACAGTTGAGCAGCTCACTACGTTTGGAGAAGAATGCCAACTGCCAGTTCTGTTATGTCAGTTAACAGATGCCTGCACTGGCTAGCCTCTTGCTAAGTGATGGAGGAGACTTTGTTTTTGTAAAATTGTGTACATTTTTTGGTTTAGTGCAATTAGTAGGTGTGGGAAAGAAAGACCGAGCTCTAAGGAACAGTCATATTTTGACCACTGATGTATGGGAACTTCACTTTAATGCTGCATTTTCATTTCTTAGATAAAGATTTCTCCTTGCTGGATCACTGTAAATTAGGTGGTTTTCTCTTAGTGTATTCTCTTGGCCCCTGTAGCCGTCTGCCAGCCAGCCTGTGCCTCCTGTGTACATATTAGGGCTTCAATGTCCCAGTAAACTACACAGAGAACACAATGCTGAGAAGGCCTTGCCTCTCTTCCTATTGTGGCCTCGTTAGGGAAATGAAAGGGGTGTTCCGTCCATACTCCCCGAACGCTTTTTTCCCCTTCAAGTATTGCATGGGAATTGTTTCGTTTATCAGCACTATTGTTAGAGGTATAATTCACCTCAGTATGCCTTTGCATACTATTGCACAGTACCTTGTGGAGCCACAGCAGGATATCAGACTCAGAGTCATAGAAAAGTGGACAATAGGAAGGTGCCATTTTACCTTAGTCATTAGAGGGATTGTGTGCATTAATAGAGACATTATCTGAGACATTGGGATTGTACTCTGTGGGGAGTCATTGCTTAAATTAGTTCCAAAATGCTGAGTGGTGTGTATCTTTCTCAGCTGACTGGTCTGTCCTGCAGTCTATCCCCTCAAAGCTCCACCTTCAAACCCTTGTCCCTCCTCCTCATAGCATGTAACTCTTATCTGAGGTTCCCAGACAGCTCTTATTGTGTGTGTGTGTGTGTGTGTGTGTGTGTGTGTGTGTGTGAAGGTGTCCATGAGAACATAAACAGGTATGTTCTGGTTTCAAAGCCAGTGCATGCAAGCAGTTTTGTCTAGCCAGCCAATATGTCTCTATGTTAGGAATTGGTCATATTATATAACACTTTTAAAAACAAGGGTGCCAGCAAGGGTTCTTTGTGTGACGCCATAAAAAAAAAATGTTGGTCCTTAAAGCAGCGCTTCTCAAACTGGTCCACAGGGACCCCCAGAAGATCGATATTACTCCTCAGTCCCTGTGTGTTGCAAGCGGGGTTAGGTCAAAACTGTGGACTGTTTGGGGATCCCTGAGGACCAGTGTGGTCTGTTTGAGGACCAGTTTGGACCAAATATGTGGACTGTTTGGGCAAACCTAATTTGAGGACCAGTGCCTTATTAGTCTTGCATGCCAGCCTCTCTGTCAGAAACAGTGTTTCACCTACTTAATATGAATTTATTTGGAAGAAAACTTTAGCTTTTCATGGTGAGATACCATGAACCTAACAAATGTTTTTCAATCCCACAGATTTATTTCACTCTGTATGGTTCAATTTGTCCACACACTGTCCAGCGCACGCAACTGTTCACCAATGTCAAGTCAAATTTAGATGAAAAAAAAAATATACAGACTGATGGAAGTATGTATATGTTGATGTGCTTGATAAGCCAATCTGAATGCAACGATCTGGCAAGATCCTGACAGTTTTGGCCAGCTTAGCTTTCTATGGAGAAGAGACTCTTCGTCTCTGTGTGGAAGGAGCATTTGAGCCTAAGACTGTTGTCTTGAAGAACCTTTCAATCAATCATGTTTATAAATGTTCGAGTGTGAAGAACTTTTTCTGCAAAATGTCAAGGTTCTTGGAAAAGCCCTTAAACTGGTAAAGGTTTATATTACAAGGTTTTTAACACTCACAGAATCAATTGACAAAAATAGTTCAGGGAGCTAAAGTAGTTTCAAGCTCTCAAAGAATATTGGTGGCACTTTTTTTTTTAAAGTGAAGGCTGTTATGGACTATTCCAAAGTCTCTTTTTACCAAACCCTGACCCAAAATATGTGGATTGCACAAAATCATTACACTCAGCTGTTTACTGCCAGAGAGTGTGCTTGGATGATGAACACCAGTTGGGAGGTTCAATCAGATACATCCAGATTTCATTGCAAAATCAAAACTGATTGTCATGAATGCCAGTGTTACGAGCTGCCTGATGAGACCCCAGAGCATCATAAAAGTTTAAATGTGTATCGAGTTTAGGTAAAAGAGGTTCAGTGTAGTAGCCCATACCCTTGATTTAGAACACTTGCTCGAGTCCCTTTTAGATGTGGGATGCAGCTTGCTGGTGAGCAATATCCTGTTTACTGTGACCTTCCTGGCTCGGGGATCATCTTTGACATCACTTTATTGTTTATGGCTGGATTCAAGGTGAACACTTTACGAGGCCGGTGTCTGATGTTCTTCCTGATTTTGGACCTGACACCATTTATGATATGTAATGATGTATAAGTTGTGAACCGTTCCGCAACTCGTTCAGTGTATTTTCACTGGACTGTTGTAAATTATTCGTTTTATTATTTTTTTTGTTCTAGAGTAAAATGGCTGGGTCCAGGCTATGACAATCGACAGGGTCACGTAACAGGTGAGTTGGAATGTTTGCCCAGCTGGGGCCTGAAAAGAAAGAGTTAAACGCAGAAATGAGGAGAGGCAAGTGTCATTTCATGTTTTTGGAATGTGTTTTGAATCGCTGAAAATGTAGCATAGGACAAGCAATTTCATGCCAAGATGGTTGCACACATGTGCGCCATCAGAGAAAAAGCGGAGCTGATCTGAAGTTCGTGACATGGAGGAATTACTAGCACCTGTGAGCTCTGCTGCTTCTTTACATTCATTTGTAGATGAGGAGAGGAGCTGAAAGAGCTGACTAGCTTCTCACCCAGCCTGAAACTGCAGCTTGGTATTGATGTTCAGTGGTATCTTGCATATCAATACAAGTGCAAGCTTACAGTGGAAAAACATTATAGAATTGGAAATATTTTGACTGTAACCTCACAGTGTTTGGGTGAATTACCACAGCAATTCTAGCTGTAGTTCATTTATTTCAATAAGAAATCAATCATTTCTAACACAAAACTATCCATTTTTAGGAACCATTACAGACATGTTATTTTCCTAACCTTTTTATTTTGTCATTATAGAGTAGAAAGCACAGCAGCTCTCTATTAATTCTAAAGCTGTTATTAATGCACTTACCTGCTACTTTTTAGATATAGTCATTGTTTAATTTATCAACTACTCACCATATTGGTGCCCTCTGTACATCTTCAGACACAGATTCTAGTCCATATGTTTCTCTGCGTAATTTGTTAGCACCACCACCCCCGCATCACGAACAGTATCATTTGGGTGACGGATCATTCTCAGCACAACACAGTATATGTTTAATACACAGAATGACTCACACACAGCAGGGCTGCTGGAGGTTTTAAACATCTCAGTGTCACTGATGGGCTGAGAATGGTCCAAAACACCCAAAATATGCAACCAAAATTCATTCAAGTCAAATGAAATTAAACAAAATTCCCCCAGGACCATGATGCAACACAAAACAATGCACAACTACCCAAAGTGAAAACAGGACTACACAGACTGCATAACAGTCTAGGAGCCAAAGATACAATACTACAAGAGCTCTGCTGATAACAACAACAGTGGAAAAGGACTAGAGGATACTGAACTCAAACTGTGCACCAATAGAGGAAGCATAGTAACTTTACATCTGCAAGGTGGACCAACAAAGTAGGTGTGCGTGTAGCCTACACAGTTTCCGGTATTACATCTATGACTGATACATTTCTACCAGCGCACCACACTCTACAGCACTACCATGTCAGGAACTCTGCAGGTCCACCGGCCAAATTATACCTGAGCAGTGAGCAGGTACACTTGATGAACAGGTAAGGAGAGGGTAAGGAATTATGAAGATGGACTTCAGTTTGTGATTGCTTGTGTTTATGTGTGTCTTTGAAGGAGAACATAATGTCAGTGAGAGGTTTAGAAACAGCTATAGTTGGGAGGCAGCTGTTCCTGTTTGGGTTCAAGACTAGAAGGATGGAGGAGTCGTAGTGGCCGCAGGGGGAATGAAAGTAAAAAGAGTAAAAAGAAGTTAAAAACTAATAAATGTATATGACTGTTATACTAATTCTGTTAATAATGTTCATTACATTTTATATATCAATATGCATTATTGAACATTAGAAAATGAATCATTTGTGCCCTGAAAATGATAAACTAAGAGGGTGGTCTCTGACTTCTGCACAGTGCTATAAGTGGAAACTAGGCCTGATTAATTTGGATGAGAAGTGACACCTAATAAAGAGTCCATGAGGTAAATGTTGTAAAGTGAGTGTCTTCTAACCAGGCAGTTTAGCTAATGTAGTGTTCAAATGAAGCTAATGGGTTAGCTTAAGTAGCAAGTACAATGAAACCTTGGCACCGGACTCTCTTTCTATAAAGCAAATATAAACTGAGAGTGAGCAGCAGTTTTTAAACAAACGTATTACTTTTTATTTGTTTATACATTTGCTTGTATTTTAGTGAATTAGTGGAGCTGATACCGTAGCAGTACACTTTTCAGATCTGTTTTGCACCTGTTTAGTGCTGTGCATGTCTGCTCTGTGAGAACGCAGATTGAGTTTCGCTCTCTTCAGCAAACCCAGGTGTACATCTTGTTCGGGAGAAGCCCCCCTGCCTCGTTTCCTTGCAACTCTGAGTCAGCTTCCTCTTAAGCCTCATATTCCCAACCAACCAACCTCGACTCTCGCCGCCTCAATCAGCCCCTGGTGCTGCTTCCTCATGTCTTTACTTGTGATGTTTATTGCAGAACTTCAAACCGATGTGCACTGGCCTCCGTCTCTCACTCCTCTGGCCAGCCCAGGAGGGAGTAGATGAAAACAGCTGCTTTGTGTTTATCTTGGAGGCTGAATTTCCTCTGCTGAAACAGACAGACCCTCTGCTCATCCTAAGTGTCTTCTTTGACCTGGATCACTGACTTGTTATTAATTCATTGGTCGGTACCTGTGACATCCAGGTACAGTGGTGACATCCAGACTACAGTCGGGAATTTACTACTCTTAGCTAGTGCAAAATAAAGGAGGAGGCAGACGGGACACACCCCCCACCCTTTGAAATTACACAAGATCAAATGGGGGTCTAAATGCAAGTGTACTGTTCCACAGTTTTACATTATAGACCAAATTTTCACCCTTGCCTAGTTGACCTGGAACAATAAAGAATAAAGTAAAAAAAAAAACCCATCTCATACAATTTCAAATGCATTTGATAAATGCACTTTACATATATTACTGGCTGAAATGATTTGTCCCGGGCTGCTGCTGCTCAGTGACATAATCAAACATAAGAAGACAAGCATTTTCAAAGAAGATTATGGAACAACATGATTTTTGTCTTTTGAAGTCTTTTGAAGTGTTTTTTGAACCATGCTTAATATTACCATGAGCATGGGTTCACAAAGTCCATATTAATTTTCTACTAATATTTTTCACACTGACTTTTAGGGATAAAGATGTTTTACATAATGACAAACATTTTGTTTTATCAGTAAAAAGCTAAGTTTGACATGTTTCATCTCTTGCTTCATGTAGGTTGCGGCTTGTGTACATTAGGCTTCCCTCACTCCCCCATAACCTACTGATAAGGAACATTTGTTTATATTATTATTTTCTCCTGGACAAGAGATTTTTTTTTCTGGATGTCTTTGTTTGCAAGTACTGAAAGAAGCAGCTTTCCTTTCAAAAACACTCTTACCTCCTCCTCAGTCCAGCCATACCTCTCCAGCATGCTGTTTGTTGTAAGAAGCGAGTGAGGGAAGTGTCACATAGCACTTTATTTGTGAATAAATGCATTATTTGTCCTCAGAAAGAGACACTTTTAATACAGGTTTCGGCATCGTTTCAGGTTATCAACAAACATTTATTTGAACAGAAAAAAAACGTTTTGTCAATTTTCATTAAATATTAGCAATAATTTCAGTTTCTATAGTCTACATTTTTATTTGAGAATATTCAAATCCTATTGGTTACTTAGGGGATGTTGCATTTACCTGTGTACCACATAGACTACCTTTGGTCTTCCACTCTCCAGGTTACAGTTAGGTGGTCACTGAATTTGGCCAATTAGAGCCCAGAATCAGCAAATTCAACTGTCCACCTACAAACCATCACTTGTACACACACAAAACATGCACAATCCCTCACAAGCCCAAATAACAATGGTCCAAAATAACTTATGATGCATCAGTTCTCCTGTAAAAATGAACCATATAGACAAAAGTATTGGGACACATCTCTTAGTTATTGAATTCAGGTGTTTCAGTCATACCCATTGCAACAGGTGCATAAAATCAAGCATACCATGACATTTTTGGATGAGTTCAGTGTGGAAGAACTTGACTGGCCTGCATAGAGCCCTGACCTCAACACCATCCAACATCTTCGGGATGAACTGGAATGGAGATTGAGAGCCAGGCTTTCTCCAACATCAGTGTCTGAGCTCATTAATACTCTACAGAATGAATGGGCACATATTCCCACAGAAAAATCTTGTGGAAAGCCTTCCAAGAAGAGTGGGGGTGGGTCCAACTCTATATTAAAGTCTATGTATTTGAATGCAATGTCATTAAAGTCCCTGTTGGCGTAATGGTCAGTCCCAACACTTTTGTCCATATTGTGCATATGGTTATTGTCATTGCATTGATAAGAATATGAACATATTGTAGCTCCATCACTGTCATGCAATCAGTGACATCAGTTCAAATTGAGAAATCTCAAGTGGGTGAATGAATGGGCACTTCCAATCACATTATCAACTCTCAGGCTCTCTACACTTGTGTGTATTATTTGATCAATTTCAGCTCCCCTCCACCAGAAAGCCTCTTGCCTCTGTCAGTTTTGCATGACTTCATCACTCCTCCAGTTCCTCGTTAGGAGCAGCAGGAGCGAGGCGGATGCTGGACAGATGGCCACATGATTTCATTATTTCCTAGCTCTTTTTCTCATTGGCACTAATAAGAAGGGTGTTGACCAACTCTTCTGCACTGTACTGGATAGACTAGCCTCAAGTTACTGGGCAGCACTGTTCATGATCAAGCAGTCGCTCATTTAGCTCCTATTAAGCAGTTCCACCTTGGATCTTGTTCTTATTTTCATCATTCGCTTTGCGTGCCAGTGGAATGGAAGGTCATTTTGTTGTCAGCTTGAATATAATCTTCCTCAAAGCTCTGGATTTGATGGATGTGGTCTATCATGAATTAGTATTGATTTTAGCATTGCTGTCTTGCTCCTGAAAATCTGGCATGACTAATGGAGTCATAATGTTGACTACTAGTGCACCAGAAGAAAAAATATATGTCCTGCACTCAGAGCAACAAAGCCACATCCAAAAGTGGATTTTATAAAATGCTAATGGAAGGTTATGAGAGAGATTGAACCATATGCTGCAGTTTTCTTGTATTTTATTGTTTTCCCGTAAGGTCTACTTACGAAAGTTATGAGATTTTATGTACCAGAAACAGTCATAATTAATTTTTACAAGACCCTTTTCCAGGCTCTCTTCATACTTTAGATTTAAACAGACTGTTCATTTGTTACTGTCCCTCTCAGACTGTATATGTAAATGAGTTCTGTTCTGATGACCACATTTAAAAATGAGTCTGGACTGAAACACTCTTTCTAACTTCATGGGCGGGGCAAAACCGCTGTAGGCCGAATTGACAGCTATAAGTAGAAGTGCTGAGCTCCAAACAGGATGTTTTTGCAGTTTAGTTGCCAAATATGGACTATATGGGCTGAGAAATGAGTGGTACGTTGTACATATTTTAACAGTGTTTCTGAACTACATTAAACTCTATTATTTAAAAAGAGCATAAATATTTGGTTTTCCATGAAATGGACCCTTTAAGAGAAAGATCATTTGCGGTTGGTGTTTGTTGGTGCTTTAAGATTGCATTTATCTTCACTTTGGGTTGTGTTTGTTGCACCGACCTGTTTGTTTTCTCACATAACCTTTTGAGTGTGTTCTCAGGGGACTCCAAACAATGAATTGTCCTGTTGTGTCTGCTTAGAGTTTCCAAGCTCAGTCATGCACCTTTTTCATTGACCATACAGTGAAGGTACGTTTCCATGGATATGTGGACACACAGTGTCATGTGACCATCGGTCAGTTCCTTCGCTCCTACAGTTATCTCTCTCTCTCTCTCTCTCTCTCTCTCTCCCCCTCCCTCCCTCCCTCCCTCCCTCCATTCCCAGTCTTACCTTTGAGCCTGGGAGCGGAATTCTGGGAACATTTTTCCATGTGAAAAGCCGAGCTCCAGTGGAGGGGTGTGACGCCACTGCATTGTTTCGGCTGGCGAAAAGAGGAACCGCGCGCGATGAGGCCAATTCCTGTCCGCTCCAAAAAAACAGGCACTTTCTCACACTGGCTTCCTTCCTCGCTGGACAGCTCAAAACAATCCCAGAGTTGCAGGGCCCGAGGAGTGTGAACGAGGAATCGGCCGTGTGGAGGGCAAAAGGGAAGCAGGACTTTTTCTATCAGTTTATGCAGACTGTTTATGAGCCATTGAAAACAAACAAAGGGGCAACGCAACCCCCCCACGGCACACATACACACACGGCCTCCTCTAGCCGCCACCAACGTACCCTCAATTACCCAGAACTGAACTGGCATTATATCATTGGGAAACAATTCAGCTTGTAGGCTGCTGGTCATTTTATGGCCTTGTTTCAAAATCTAGAACATTTTGATATCACTTGAGGCAGATGTCTAGCAGATACTTACCTTATATATCACTGCAAATATGTGTTAAATACACCTGAGCTTCGCCATACCCCTAAACATAACATTCATTCTAACTCCAACCTTAATCTCAGCCATAAGGGTCTAAGGGGTGTCTAAGGGGTGAGAAAAGAATTCAAACTTTACCGTTGTAATCAGATTAACTAGGATGCTGCTGGCTCTCTTGCTGTGTGAAACCTTCTGGCTCTGTGTTTAGCTGCTAGTGAGCAATGAGGGGTGAGAATCTTAACTCACTCTGGCTCTAAACTTAACCTCAAACCAAAATCGAACCCTAATTCTAATTTTGCTTCTAATCCTCTAATTTTGGTCCTCTAAACCTATGTTCTTCGGATAATCACTGGATAGTCTGGTAGGCTCTTTTACTGGCCCCTGTCTATCAGCAATCAAATAAAATATTTTTTCAGCGTGCCTTTGTAATCTGATGAACTAGGACGTTGTTGGCTCTCTTGCTGTGTGAAATGTTGCGACCCTGTGTTTAGCTGCTAGCGAGCAAAAAAAATTCACACCTTTCCACGGAGATAGCTGTGCTTAGACAAGTACAGAAAAACTGTCACAATACAAATTATTCATTTAACACAGCAAAAAAAATTGAATTGTTTGCTTACCTACAAAAACAAGAAATCTACTTTGCTTAATGTTTTGAAAATGATATATTTTGCATTACTGTATATTCCAACAATGTTGAAGCATATGGTTACTTTAGAAAGGGGTCAATAATTTGAGCATTTGCAGATCACATATAGAGGACCATAAAAAGAGGACAATAAAAACTGAACAAAAACTAGTGCTGGTTATCTGCCTTGACTAATCTTCACAAGAAACAAGTGAGTTTTAAACAACTGCTTGTTGGATTTGAGCATATGTAGGAGATCTCCAGGGCACTAATAACATCAGTGTTTAAGTCTCTGGAATTTGTATGTGTGTGTGTGCATTGTTTGATGGACAAGAGCACAGGAAGAGAGAGAAAAAGAAAAAACAAAGAAAAAAATTCTTGCATTATCTAATTTTTCCTTAATTTGTCCCTCTTGCTTGTTGCTCATCTTAACAAAACAATGAGTGTATGATTTGCTCTTTATTTAATTAGGCTGTCTCTGCTGCCAAACTGTAAAAACACTGGATCTTTGCACCAGGTCGCCATCGTAATCCCCTACTTGCTCTGAGGGAAGTGTTAAGCATGATCACCCTCACTGGATAAATATACTAAACTCTGAGGCAGGTTAAGAATCCAGATCTGTACAGATGTCATTGCCTCAGTAAGGGAACCCCCCACCTAAGTCAAACTAGGAGAAGGTCTGGACCAAAGGCAATTCTGGACGTCTTCACTCGCAGACCGGCTGTCAGGTCAGGAGTTTAATGAGTTCCAAATGTGTGCATAGGGCCAAGCAGAGGCTGCATACGTGCCTCCCCCCGCGGTGACTCAGAGAGAAGCCCCCCACCCCCAACATCCTCCGCTCTCATCATCCCATTGTCTTTATCTTGCAACATGTTCGGCATGTATGAACACAGCGCTGCGTCGCATTTCCCATCAACACCTTGTACGCGATCACACTGTCTGAGCTCGCCGCTCACCCACGTGATGCTCGCAGTACGTGTAAAATTCCAGTCAGAGTGAACGGGTGAATGAAACTCAAGGACACTTGTGAGATCCTCGTCTCTAGAAACCTGTATGCAGCCCAATGCTGGAATTCCTCATTTCATTATTTACAATGGTTTCACTGCAATTTGTCATCGAATAATTTAAAAACTAATTAATGACAGGAAGTGTACTGCTTTTTTTGCATAGTTCAATTTGCAAGATGGCTTATTGACTGATTTTTTAAAAAAATGGTGCTGATAGGAACCAGAATCAGAAAACCTTACTGACCCCATAGGAAACTGCTTAACTAAATGTTCAAAGTGTTTAATGTCTCACAAAGACGCATCACAGAAACATTTTGCTTGAAATAGTTACAAATACAGTGCCTGATGTTTTACAATAGTTTTGAGAGAAGGTTTTGGTTTATTTGGTTTAATCACATCCATGATGGAGAGGTGCATGTATGGCATTATGAGGCAAAATAGTCTCAAAGAAACATTCTTTTTTAGATTCAACTCTTCAACTATTACCATTTCAATATAACTTACAGGATAAAAACTCTGAAGACATTTGTAGGTTTGCTGGTGTTTTTGGATGGTAAACAAACTGAAAAAACACACTTTTTATAGTTTTAGCCTACTTTCTATAGTGTATATCTACTTTTTATAGTTTTAACCTTAACTAGGCTTCCATGGCTCCAAATGACGTCTCACTGTCCTTAATCAAATGACAATCAAATTCTTTAAAAATGGCTTTATTTGCATGCAGTTGTAAGTGGTTTCAAAACAGTTACTGAATACTTCGTACTAGTTACTGAATAGAAAGCCTGCAGTTTCAAAGGCTAACTCCAGACTTCTATTGACTTCTTTGTCTTTCCTTGCATTTTTTAAACATATGAAAACTCACATTAGTTAGAAGAGCAGCTTAACAGTTCAGCCCATTTTAACAAACTTGACGAGATTCTACTAAAGTGCAATCACACGAATTACAGAATGCAAAATGAAATCACTGTGTCCATTTCAATTCCTACAGGTGCTGACTTGGACTGCTTTTCTTGAGGATTTGCGTTAGTGTGGTTGGCTGACACAGAAAGCGGGAGCACAAAAACAGAAACGGTTGAGGTAGCGTGGTGTTTCCTGGCCTGCGTGCGTGCCCTGTCCTTCGTCTTGCCCTGCCTGAGGATGCTGCTCCGTCAATGCTCTCTATCACACACACACACACACACACACACACACACACACACACACACACACACACACACACACATGGAAGGCGAGTGTGGGGGGTTTGCTGGGAAAGCTGGGCTGACATGGCTGAAACAGGCAGCGCAGCCTGGAGGAAGCACCTGTTCTTCCGCGCCCGCCGCTGCTGCATTTATCTGACCCCAGTCACATCAGGTGGCTTCCTGGTTTGCGTCAGTCGCTGCTCCCTGAGGCCTGCCTGTCATTGGGCCGCTTTTGGCTCCGCCTCTTCCTGCTGCCGCCATGCTCATTGATCTTGAGAGGCTTGTTGCTTCCTGGTGGACAGGAGATTTGCTTCTGGGGAGCCATCTGATGAGGTCGTCTCCACACCCTGAAACATCTCTCTACCAAATTTCTTGTCTTTCCTGGTTGTAAACTACACTAGGGAACAATCGGCTTCGGAATCAGATCAAAGAATTACTCTTCACACATGTGACAGAATGAATTCTACTTAAGAGACATAATAATTGAATGCATTATGTCGTCTCTGATGGATCTTTGCACTGTCCCACAACCATAATCCTCTTCTTGCTTAAAGCAAAGTGAAAAGCAGGATCATCCACACTGAATGGTTGTATTGTACTCTGAGGCCATTTAAGAATGAAGAGGTCTATGGATGTCATCACTTGTGTAAAGAACCCTCCCAGCCCCCTTTGGTCCAGATGCGTTGGTGCCACTTCAGTTAAACCAGGAGAACATCTGAAAAAAGGCAAAGCAGGTGCTAAAAAGCATGTAGCGACATTTATAGTGACATTTTATGTTCCGTTAAACACACTTTTAGGCCAGTATGACACATCGTGTATAATATTAATCAAAACACACAGCAAAACTAAGATAGAAATGTATATAAAATACCCATTCAAACTTTCTATAATCGGAAAAGGCCATAAACTATTATTTAAAAATTGCGAAGTTGAGCAGAAAGTACTTCTCACAATTACAGGAACGTTGAAAGGTACTATAATCAATAGAATGGGTTAAAATAGAGGGCAAAATAAAGAGCCTAATTACAGAGATGGATGGATAGATAGATAGACAGAGAGAGAGAGAGAGAAAGAGAAATGAGCAGGGCAGTGGGTGTTCCCCATCTACCCTTCAGTTTTCAAAAGACTGAAGCAAAAGGAGTAACATGGTTTTGCCACAACAGAGCTGAAATGCTTGTTTTGGCTGCTCGAGCTTGGAGCGAGATAATGACGACAAAAGGCACGAGAGAGAAATATGTAGAGAAATTTGCTGAACATATGTGTTGTTGCGCGGCCGCAAAGCTGAGCTTGTTTGTTTACCAGCGCAAGGGTCTGGTGCCGATTTCTTCAAAGCCTGACCAAGCTGTTTCTCCGCTTAATGCGGCACAGAACATTTCAGAAATTAAATGATGGTTGCAGAGCAACGGTAAACACCCCCCCACCTTCCCAACACCACCCCACCCCACAGGAACCGCATCCAGCATTCACATACTGCTCATAACCCCGACCGGCTGGTTTTTATTAGACCCTCTCTGAAGGCCTGAGTTTGAGTCCGGACCGATAAACATCAGGCTCAGAGCAGAAAAAGGCACAAGACGAAGTGCGTGGCGAAATGGACGGGAGGAACCCACACCCCCAGAACCTCTCTGGTAACAAATAGGAAAGGCATTGTTTGAAGAAATTGCTTTTTCATCAGTGAGGCCACTTCACTTAAGTCAATGGGTAGTGGCGACTTACTAAGTGACAGTAATCAAATATGGGCTCCACGAGCCAATTCAATTACTGCACTTCCCCTCGTGGTGCTGAAGGGACCCTCGTCACCAGTTATATCCTAAGTGCACAGCTTTTCTTTCCCTAATTACTTAAGAAGTGAATGGGTCCTATTGATTGTTTTTATTGTTACTTTAACGGTAAGACCAATGGGCCATAATTCTCAAAGACCCTTGAGAGGAATTTTAGGTTGACATCTAGAATGTGTTTTGCGTTACTCTGTGTTTGTGAATGCATTATCTGCTTGCAGCGACAATTCTGGTTATGATTTACAATAGATTTTAACAGTGCTTATAAATATTACTGTAAAGTGCTTCAACCGCATTGTAAACTGTAAAAATAGGCCAAAACCCTGTCTGATTTACAGGTATACACTCCAGAAAGAACAACCAACAACTAAAAAAAATAAAAACAAACAAACAAAAACAAAACAAAGAAACAAAAGCCAAAAAACAAA
Source organism: Alestes dentex (assembly GCA_037576975.1). Classification (NCBI taxonomy): domain Eukaryota; kingdom Metazoa; phylum Chordata; class Actinopteri; order Characiformes; family Alestidae; genus Alestes; species Alestes dentex. Next base: position 3,710,243 of record JBBIGA010000153.1, read on the forward strand.
AAAAATGTGGGAATTGTTAACATAGAGAATAAAACACCTGTTCTGGTATCATTAAACTGGCTCCCTGTTTCAGTAAAGATTTTTCTGAAACATTTGAATAACGTGCAACACTCATAATGCTAGGAATGACATAAACCTTTCATGACTGAGAAAAACCTACACGAGCATTTATGTTGGTTTATTATAGTTTTTTGCTCCAGTCAAGTGTCATCAATAAAACCAAAGTAGCCTTTACAACAATAAATGCTTGCTGGAATAAGTGTTTATAGATTTTTGCACTTTTACTTCAAAGTGTACACATAAACAAACAAACAATCAAACAAACAAATAAATAAACATACATACATACATACATACATAAAGTTTAAAAAGGTCTTTGCTTTTTACCACCTCATGAAACTCCTCTCTCTTTAACTGTCTCCTACTTTCTACCCCAGAATGAGACAGAATGAGTCTACTTTGTGGGCCTCAAAAAATGTGGTGGAACATAAGGTGGAGAGATCAAACACATCCTTGTTCTCCTTATCACTGCTCTATCAGCTTGTCCTATTAGCCATGGCTTATTTATTCTCAGTCAGGTGACGCAGCCGTGGTTTTCATATGGGACGATAGAGAAGCACTGCGGTTACTTGTGCCATAAATGGCTTTTCCTTCTGTCTTGTTTTCCAGCAGGTGTTTCTCCTACCACCCTTCCCTTCAAAGCCTCATAACACTCCCTCTTTGTTATGTCTGCTCATGATAGCTGTTTGTGTTGCCATTTCTAGCTCTGGATCTAGAAGAAGAAAATACCAAACATAATGACACGGGGTAATTTGCAAGGTCATTTCCTGTTTAATAGTTATGCGTTTGATGGCTGTTGTTGCTGTAAATGGCTCGCGCTTTAATGGTCCTATTTTGCGGATTAAGGCCCAAACCACACCGTTCTTGTTACTGCTGGCCATTTGTCCCTAAATCGTCCGAGTGGCGAACCGCACTGCAGAATGCCTAATTGCTTGCATAGTATTGGCTTTGGATTATGACAGTACAAACTTGTAAAAGCTGTTCTGGCCGTCGTGCTTTCTCATGACCTTTCCCTTCACTAGAGGAGACCTGTCATGGATCGCCCATCACTTCCATCAGCTGAGGCTCTGCCTTTACAATGCCCTACTGATGGGAGGTGGGTGCGTTTTGTGAATGAGTTTCAGTGGATGCTTTGGCCTTAGAGCTGGTTCAATAGCCGCTTTCCTGTCATTACCCTCCATCCCCCCCATCTAGACCTGTCCTCCGCGCCTTTTTCCCTCAGCCTCATTTCCTTTCCGTGAGTGCCACATTTTGTGGGGGTCCGATAACAGGGGCACGGTTCTCATGGATATCCCGCTCAGGGGGGAGAGAGTGACACTGAGCAGGGCACAGGGAGAATTACGGCCACTACATCATACAGTGAAACAAACACTTCATCCATACCAAGTTCTCATGTCAGTAACCACCAGTAGTCCAACAGGGGAAAAAAAAGTAGGGTGGTGGTGTTATACAGTCAATGAGTTATCTAATTATCAAACATCAACATTAATCAGGCATAAATAATGTAATAGCTACTAGCAGTAGAAACAATTTATCATTAAAATAAATATATAAGTGGCCCCAAATAGTCACGCACGAACGCACCACACCGTGTGAACAGGGTGAAATTCTTTCTCATTTAACCCATTCACCAAGTGAAGCAGTGGGCAGCCAGGAACACAGCGGAGCAGTGTGTGGGCACAATACCGTGCTCAAGGGTACCTCAGTGGTGCCACTGACAGTCCTGGGATTCGAACCAATGACCTTCTGATTACAAGGGCAACTCCCTAATCACCAGACCAACTGTCACCCCATATGAATACACACAGTGAAATATAACCACTCATTAAAAAAATATATTCATATGTTGGCTAGAAGAATACAGTTAGAAGAACACAGGTTGGGTTCTTGTATTCTAGTTCGGAATCAGAATCAGAATACTTTATTGATCCCGGAGGAAACTGCGCAGACACAAAGAAACATAAAGATAAATCTATATAAAATGTAGTATGTCAAAATAAGAGTCAAAATTAAAAAGTTGCACTTCAGCCATTGAGTAAATGTGTAAAATTCCAGCAGCGGTACCTGAATAATTAGCTTAAACCAGTATTGGATGGTAATTGTAAATACTGGCCTTCCTCATAGAGAGGTTTGGAAATGGTTAAGCTAACACACTCTCACAATGAATCAGTGCATTGTTTGTGCACTGAACATTTCCATCTCCACAGTACATTTACTGTGATGAATTTTTCCCCATCACCACCACTCCATCTCCTCTGTGTCTTAGTCTCTCTCCCAGCCCTATGTCCGCCTTGCAGCTCGAACTAACTCAGCTCAAGCCCTTCCTACACAAAGTGTCTTCATACATATCAGGTGTACAGTGAAAGCATGGTCTCATCTCACAAAATTTGCATTTGGTCTTATTGAAACGTTAAATATAAAGTTTTATCCTTGTTTATCCCCAAATAAATGGCTTTACATAGCTTTTTCATATTTTAGACCAAAATGACTGACACCACACTAATTTTTTAAACCTAATAAAACAAACAACAAAAATATTGGACAAAAGTAAAATATGGAAAAAACACCTAAAATGTAATATTTTAAACACAAAAATAAAGAGACGTAAAATAAAAAAGCTCTATCTTTTCTTTTTATCCTTTTATTTTTTTCTCTCTCTCTAATGAGAGATGTGTATGTGTATGTCTCTTATACAAAAAGGACTCTTCAGGCCATCTTTTTTCCATCTCAGGGAGATCTGATCTACTCATCGAGTTCATATCCTCTAGAGTTGTCTTCGTTAAAGAAAAAAGGTACATTTCGAATGCTAAGAAATTCACGTAAATATTTGACATGAATTTCTACTTTTACTAAAAAGTAAAAAAGCAGATTTTACAAAAATATAATTATAATACAACAAAATATAATTTATATAGACTATCAGCTCTATACCAGGGCTCTTTACTTGGAAGGCTTTCTTTTCCTTTCATCTCTGCCATTCTATTGGTCTGTTCATCATGAAACATTTGAAACACAATTCACAAATATAGAAGGTGTCTGGCATTTTGAATGGATTTTCTTGCGATGAAATGTTTCTTAAATTATTTTGAAATAAACAGTGTTATGAAGGACAAAAGTAGTGCATTAGCAAGGAAAAGAGGCAGTACAATTCTACAACATCTATGCTTGTTTATTCTGTCACTCTAGATATATTATATGAACATTTGTATTCAATTTGTCACCCTTTGTCATCGCTCAGGCTGAGAGCTGTTGGTTTGTTTTCTGAGGAACCTGAGCCCCATGAAGTCCCTCAGAATGGCTGGGAACCTCTATGACTGGGCGTGTACTGGACATGCCACCCAAATCCATATGAACGTGTTAAGAGACAGACAGCGCTTATGTCTTTTGGGATATAGTGCAGAACCCACGTCACTCAGCGAATGAAAATTTAAAGCCTGCCCAGTGTCTGAGTCTGCTTTAGGCACTGCTTTCTCGCTTCCCTGACATCAGCAAATCTGGAGACTGTTTATTCCAGAACCAGAAACAACAGAGGCTTTAGTGCCTCAGACCGTTCCAAATGCCTGCTGGAGTACATCTCCTCTACTGCTGCTACACATCGCATTTTTCTGTTCAGTTCAGTCCTTTTAATTCAGTTCTGTTCATGGTTGTGATAAGAAGAACTACATCAACTCATTCAGTGCTCTCCGATGCATTCTTAAAAGTGACCCAAATGTTTTTTTGTTTTTTTTTGCACACTGCCACAGAAGAACCAGTTTTCCTTAAAATACCTTTCAATGGTTCTTTAGAGAATCAGTTTTAAATTAGGACTTTTTAAAGGTCTTTTACATGATATAAACAAATTAGTGTTGGGATTTTATATTACATGACGGTTTTTAAACATAAATGACCCTTCGTAGTCAGAAATTTCTCCCTCAAATGTGTGTGTTTTTTTTTTTACAGAAATAAATGGATCTTCGATGGCTCTTTGTGCACAGCACTATGAATTTCTTAAATGGTAACTTTTTAGGAATAGGCAAAAATGTTTTTAATAAAAAGTTGGGTAAAGATATTTTATTCTAAATAACTTTGGACCATTTTATTAGTCTAATCATTATGAAATGGTGTGTTTAAATAATGTAGAAAAATTAAAATGGAGATGGTTTTGATACGATGGCGATGATATACACGCACACAGTGAAATGAATCGTCGTTCCAGCAGGGCCTTGGTGCAATATACACACATGGCCTGTGTTTACAGGACCACACAGTACAAGTGACCAAGGAATAGACTGAATCGAGACAGTGCAGACCACATCCACCATCCTAGACTACAATAAATACACAAGAGTGCAAAACTAGGCTCAACTCCCAACAACAAATATAGTAAAACAAATACGCAGGCCCAGGCAGCTCAATTCATTCAGCTTTCCTGCCTTTATACCAGTACAGCACAAAGAAAAGTTCAAGCATAATTGTTGTATAAGAGCATTCAGGGTTTGTTTGCATGCAAAAGTCTGGGAACCCCTAGTAAACTGAAATATTTTGTGAATTGTTGGGGGCCTAAAAAATAAAATATGGCCTGTGCAAAAAGCATGATCCAATTTTTTTTGGTGTTTTATTTATGTTACACTCAGCAAACAAACAGAAAATGCACAATAAAACTTGCAAATGTCATATTTGTGTTTGTTCCCCAAAGAACACACGTGCTTATTTTCCTTAGAAATCAACGAACATGCAGCTCGACCAGGCTTATAAAAATCTACATATAAGTGAATATATTTTTACATCTTTCAATATGTTATTGCTTTGTATGGGGGGGAACCCCTACAGTGTGCAGGAAACATCAACAGCTTCAGTCCTTCTGCCTCCACACCTGTGCTCCTGCAGTTCAGTTCATACACGCTGGCCATTCATTCTGCTAAATCGCTGGAAGTCACCAAGATGGCGCTATAGGAAGCCCCATTAGGAGCATTACACAATTGCTTTGCATCCTGAGGAAGAGTTTTATTTTATATATTACCCTGTTGTTGTGTTGATATGCACGATAAACGCTCAGGCCACATGTGAATGCCTAATTGGGTGGAATCAAAGGGAAGGGAATTGTTTAAAATCGCACCACATGGCAGAGTGGCATTTCTCACAGCGGGGCAGCGCATAGTTTTCCAGACGCGTAAGGCACGTTGCTGTGTTTGGTCCCAGGCCAGAGCAGGACGGCTGAAGATATATGGGGTGTGGGACTGGGACGCCCCAAGACTTCGCCCCTGTGGGGTGATGTGATGCTGCTGATCTGGAACATCAGCAGTGGGAGATGAGCCACCTGTCCAACACACAGTACAGTTTCACTCACACGAAGCTGACGTCACATCTGCGTCCTCGTACTTTTGTTCTTTGTCAAGATAGAACATCTGAAACATCTCTCCGTTTATTTATCCCTGTGTTTTTATTGTGTGACAATGATGGTAAAACAAGCTAGACTTTCTCGACATTCCTCTCCGTGGCGCAACCTCAAGAACAATACGAACGTCTATTTAAACAGCTTTTTCAACTTGAATCTATTATTTTTGGCCAAAAATATCTCACTGCATGCTCAGAGGAACATGATAGATGTGGGTCCGTCCGAGGCCAGGGTGCAGGGGCTGCTTTTGGCACTAGCCGTGACGCTAAAAGGAATAATGTTTAGGAATGACTGAGACAGAAAGCGCTTTTACATGACTACAAAATTTGGGTGTTTCTTAAAAAAAATAATTAACATATTTACTATAGATAGATGCCTGACTTTTGTAGCATCTGGCCACAGTCCAGTCCTAAGGGCGAGCCTCACTTTACTATCGCTACCTTGCACATCTGGATGGATCGTCCCATTCATTCCAGTAGCCACTAAAATAATGGACTGAAAAAAAGCAGCGAGGAACCCCAGGGACCTCCTGGCCTTTAGAGAAGGCCTAATAGTTCAAAAATATAACTGTAAGAATATTTTTTGTCTAATTTTGATGTCATTTTCAGATGAAATTTAGCTTTACATGTTGGGTTGACTACTAACATAATTAGGCAGTAGCAGCAGAAACAACCAATCACATTCTGATTTCTGACAGGTGGGACGAATTCTGAGGAAAAACATCACTCTGGGCCCTCTGGGGGACCTAGATCTGTTTCATACAAGGCGAAACTGCACTGACTGTTGCAAAGAAAATGTATGCAAACTACATATGTCCATTTTTCAGTGTTAGCGCTTGTATAATAATAGAAAATTCATTTTCTCATTTTTAAAAAGGGTTTTGACATTTGTGCGCCAAACTGAAGGTCTAACTGTAACAGTAATAGTTCATCACTAAAAACAGTAATGCATTACATTTATTTTGATTGAAAATTGTATCTCAGTACCGTTTTTTCTTTCAGATTACTTACATTTGGCCAGAATTATAATCATTTATTTGTATTAATGCGGTGTATTAATGGTTTTTCAATGTGTTGAAATAAAGCTATTAAATCTGTATAAAGCCATTAAAACAGGATATGTTTCCTTCTTGTCTTTCTTTGATGTCAATACTCAGCTGTATTTTCCCATGCCTGATGTAACGAAGCTCTAAAATCACACGAACACAGCTGGAATATCAATTTCAAATTCAGTTCGTACAGCATAATTTGGCTCTGTAGTCGATGCTTGAATGTGTATCTGGTTTTGTTGTATATGTATGATTTTCGGCAGTTTGGCCCTGCCATATTTTCCCAGGTCGTATCTGTACTGAACCGTTCATTCAAAACCTCATAAATCTGTTACGGTGTGCACTCTCAGTTTCACCCTGACACTGCACCACTGCTTTCCCGCCTGGCTCACTCACTGCTGTCCATAGCACGGCTCTGGTGAACTGCTCTCAATCGCCATGAATTAACCATTTAAACTGTAACAGTGCTTATATAGACACGCTTCAATTCCTCACACGTACCCCAAATAGAGGGTGTTCACATGTTTAGGCTATTCATTCATAGCACTTATCAGATAATAAGAATTTTGATTAAAAACTGAATAATAAGTCTAATTTAAGCCCCAGCCCTAACACTGTTCATCTACTGAGCTGCAACAAATCTACTGGTAATCCATAGCAGGCTGTCCAAGATGCAGCAATGCATCAATACAAGGAGACATTTTAATATCCCTTGTGTTGCTTTTAATAAGCCTTATCAGTTTCGTAGCTAGAAATTAACTGTCTGCTCTCGCCTGCTTCATTATATAATAACTACGCTCTTAAAAACGAAGATGCCACAAAAGGTTTGTTTGCATGATGCTGTAAAAGAACCATATTTAGTTCTCTAAGATCTTGGAGGGTTTTTAAATGAGTTTATATAATGTAAATATAATTGGAAGAACCCTTTAATTCATAATTATATTATTAGTGGTTCCAAAATGGTTCCAAATATGGTTCTTTCAGAACTAAAATGGTTCCTCAAAGACATAACTCAAAGAACCCTTTGCGACACTTTTTTTTTTAAGTATAGGGTGAATTAAGCAGGTTCCAGATCGCTTTTATTTGTGTGTATTATTCAGTGCAATCATTTTATGTCTCTGTTATAACCCATTATATTGCCCTTCGCATGTCCTCCTTCAATTATGAGTCTGCAGGGCTCTGTCTGTCCTTTCTTGTGCTGCAGACAAACATTAACGTCTCTCTTTGTAGCTGGCAGAGTCCTCCTGTTGCCACAGTAGCCGGAGTGTGTTTGGAAAGTTTTTGGATGCTGAGCTGCCCAGTGGCCCTGTCCATTGCCCATCTGTGCAGATGCATTCTGGAGAGATGGAGAGAGCAAATGGGATGGGAATGAATAGAAGCACAATAGAAAGCTGGCATTAGCCTCAGGAGGGGGACCAGGTGCAGCCCAGCGCTGGACTCACACAGAGAGAAAGAGATAACCCCGCACGTCCATGCAGAATAACATTATTGCCTACCAATTACCCTCTCTCAAAGCATGCACATTTTCCCTTAATCACAATGTGGATAGCCATTTGGACAGTCATTTGTATTTTGCATCGACATTGTGTCCTGGGATGGAGTTTCGAGCAGCTGGATTTAGCTCATTTTAAGGAATAAGCCTCCGTGGTTATGATCCTGCACAGCTACAGTTATCTGTCTTAAGAATAATTGGACCTGACCTGGAACTTTTACCAGTTGTGGTTCTGTAATGTTATTTGTAGGGGTTCTCTAGTCAAATAAGGGATGCAATACATGTTTTAATTTCCTCAGACTCCTACAGACAGCCTAGACTGGAATGTCCTAACCTGGAATCCCACATGACACACACCACTCAAATTGTTATTAATATTAGTGTTATTCCATTAGCATGGGACAGGACTGCTAAGGGAGCTCAGCCAATTACAGATGACCATTCACCCCATAACAGTTACAGTCAGACTGTAAAAACTGCAAACACTGCAGATTCATACTGGATTCAGTTCACCCCACAATTATTGCTGTTACACTGCAAACATGGCACGCATGTCTGATTCATTCTGGATTAAAATCACTCCACAAAAAGTACGGTCAGACTATGAAGACTTCACACATTGCGGATACATACGGGATTAAATTAACTCCACAGTTATGACTGGCACAGTGTGACAACTACAACCACTGCAGATTCATGCTAGAATAAAATCATTACTTTTAGACTGCAAAATCTGGACACGTTTCAGATTCATACTGGATTAAATGACCTTCGCAAACACATACTGCACATTAATTCTGCACTAAATCCTGTCTTGAATCACTTAAATTACTCTGCATAATCTCCATTCTTTTGTTATTTTTTTCTTTTTACAATATTTGAAAAAGCCAGCTGGCTTTTACATTATGTGCACATTTCCATGAATGGACCAATAGAAATGGTCCAAAATTACTTGCAGGCAGAAAAAAAATTCATGGATAAAATGAGGAGTAGCACCTGCAGTTCTTCACTGTAGGTGCCCTTGATGCCTCACTCTGTTGGTGCCCTTGATGTTGGCCTCTGTTTGCTTCAGATTGTTGATGGTAAAGAAAGGCCATGACATAAGGGGTAGGCCACTAGTCTTTCCATTATGTGATCACAGCAGCTATGGCTGTACTCGCAAGGTAAATTGGTTCATTTGTGTTGTGAAAACAAACGCATGCATCCAGAACATTCAAGCATAAAAAGGACGCTTCACCATGTGTAAAATTCAGTGGTGTAAGACACCCTCTATCTGCAGTATTTACTAGAAGCAGATGAGGATGAGGTTGGTCATTAAAGCATGGCATAGTGAGAACATGCTTACAGCATAAACAAACTCTGCAGAGACGTTGAGGGGAAATAAACAACCTGATGATGCTCATTCACAAAGATGTTATTTTCCCTGCTGCCAAGCAAACTCTGAACACTAAACCTGTCTCAAGGAGCATCTTTAATGCTCCACAAGATACTATAGAAATAAATCTTTAGTTGCTTTCTCCATGGGCAACCCTTATGGCTACTCATAATTTGTCTAAAGTGGACTCTACTTTGGAGATCCCCCTTAAAACCCCTCCATCATGAACATGTCTCACTGAGAAAAGTTCATGATCCATCATTGGTCACCAAGAAATGAAACTTGGTATTTCCACCCGCCATTAACCTTCCATTGACTTGCAGAATATAGGACCAATAAAACAACCAAAGTAATATATTCCTAGTCATTTAGGTCCATTTTTATAAGTTCATAAAAAAAAAATAGCAGAAGTACATACATTTCATTTTCCCTTTCATACAAGCAAATCATAAAACATCATTAGTTAAGACAGGGAAATGGCTCTTTATTGGAATAACTTAAAGATGTATTTTACATGACGCAAAAAAACCCTGACATCTAATACTTTTTTAATTCTTCATGGCTCAGCACTGTGTTGCTAATGGTGGGAGTGGGCAGTGCTGAGACCTTTTTTTCCTCTCCATTGACAGTGTTGTTTTCAGAGATGTATGGAAACCAGGTGCTCATTCAACAATAGAAAAGTCTTTTTTACAGCTTTGGATGTAACATTGACTGGCAGAGTGTGTGAGCATGCCAAGCCTGGCAGGCAGCTGTATCCGTTTGAAGGGAGACTTTTAGAGGGAGTCAATTACGCTACATGTGTTCCCGCCTGCATTCAATAAGAGCCAGGCTTTCATGAAGCCGTCCCACTGCTCTGAGACCAGAATAAACCCAGCATGTTATCAGCTTCATAAAAGGAGCCATAACTTAATAAACACTAACTAAATAAAAGGCACTGTGAGGTGTTTGTAATGCCTAAACATTGCTTGTGCCATCCTTTCTGGATATAGTTATTAGATCGGAACCGTGACAAAGATGTCTTATTTGGTCTCTGGCAGGGTGGCCATATTTTTGCGTTGTGGACTCTGCATTTTGGTAGACTGAGATCCACCCTTTTGTAAAAACAACATGCTGTTTTGATTTATGACTGCAAGCAAACAGAGGCTTGGCAGGACGACTCGCAGGCTGCGTTCTAGGGGCTGAGATTACATTACAAAAACTGTAAGTGAAGTATTAAGTGGAACCTCTTACGCAGTATGAGGTGACACATTTGTGAGTCATGACTTTACACTTTTTTTTGTATGCAGTTCTAAACATAATGTAAGAATATAAGCATGGGAACATGAGATAATTCAAACACCTTAAGAAATATTGTGCATCGCAACGTAGTGCTTCTCTTTCAGCGTGGTAACATCACTGTGAGGTGTAATCTAGTTTAACCCAGTGCCTGTGGATTGAATCAGTCTGATACCCATATAAAACACGCCCTCAGCCCTGGGCTGCCAGCCCAGTTAAAGTCGCTCCCCAGGTTAAACAAATGTTATTTTGTCTGTAATCTCATCCCGGCTGACATGGCAGCAGCACATGTTAGAGGATGGGTTTGAAGTTCATCCAAATATTGTCCAATAATTCCAGACAACATGCAAAAGAAAGGACCAGAATTACAACCAGAATAGTTCAACAGCATTTTACACTTAATGTCCGGGTCAATATTTCTGAGCTTTACATGTAAGGGAGCCCATATTAGATTCAGATGTACTGTAGTATTGTAGCTGTGCATGTTCCTAACTGCTGAAGTGTTCAATGTCCTTTCAATTAAATCTAGAATCTGCTCTGACACTTGTTATTGCTTATAGTTCTCAGTAAAAGAACATAATAAGCACAAAGCATGCAAGAAGTGTCGATAACATAGAGACAATTTCTAAGATGAAAGAAAAAGCAACACTAGTTAAATTGGTTTGACTGTTGCAACACTCTAGAAGACCTTAAGAAAAAAGATGACTTAAACCAATATAAGGTTCTATTAATTAACCAATCAATCAATCAACCAACTAACCAACCAACCAAGCAAGCAGCCACTCAATCAATCAATCAATCAATCAATCAATCAATCAATCAATCAATCAATCAATCAATCAATCAATCAATACAACACCTTTCTCAAATGTTTTCACACAGTAAATGCAGTAATTAACCATATCACTGAGAGCCAGGCTTATTGTTTGGGCCATAATGTCTAAGCTCAAACAGCATTATTTTGAATTTTAATTTAATTCTGGGACCTGATCAGTTTAGTATAAGTCACTGTTTCAAATTGTACAACTCTAAAACAAAACATGCAAGATTTCATGAATCAGATATATTCACAAATTCATTAGAAATTACAGAAAGTTGATCTGTGACGATATTGAAGTAGATCTGTGAAGTAGATCAGTAGATCTTATGGTCTATATAATCAGTGAATCAGTGGTGTAGTGCTGTGAGTAGAGCTTTAGCTATGGGATCTGTCGAGTGTGGCCCTTACAGGCCAGGTAAGCATTTTTGTACGTGACTGTAGTTACGTACTGTAAAGAAAATTACTCTTTTATACTCTGACCTATGCAGCAAGTCTGGCAAAATCAATGTTTCTGTGAAGCTTTCTTTTTTACACAGATATATAAATATATTGTATTGTAAGTCTTGTTTGTAA
>JBBIGA010000153.1:3738888-3756847 GCA_037576975.1 Alestes dentex
TATGTATGTATATGGTCAGTGGGGTCCAATTTCACTGTTGTGACAAATAAAAGGTACTACTACTACTACTACTACTAATGCTGGTCACATATCAGTCCCAATGAATAAAAAAGAAGGTAAAGACTGAACCACAGTAATGTGGGAATGATTTGTAAAAACATGGGCTGGATGTTCTGCTCAGTCAAAGAGCGCATTACAACCAAACAAACACCAGTCCAATTTTCTGTTGACCAGATGTCCTTCTGGAATTCCTGGCACCAAGGACACTCCTCAAAATAATGGCAGGTGTCAAAAGGGGTTCTTTGGAGCATTGACAGTCTTAAGGCTGTCCCTGGGGGTCCACTGCCTGCTTAGTTTCCGTATCCCATCCCAATACACCCATCTCAACATGCCATCCAGCACATGAGGAGCTTGATAATTAGGTTATCTGTCCAGACTATACATGGTGTAGCAATTATGATTGATGACCAGGAGTAATGGGGCACACTTTCGCAAAAAATGTGCCATGTCCCTTTTCCCCAATTACTGCACACTCTCTCATTTCCTCCTGCTCCTCTCCTCCCCTCCCAAGGATGGGAAGGACAGGAGCAGTAGCAAAAGTCTCTGGATACAGCCACTGTCACTGTTGGTTCCTTTAAAAACCTTTTTTTGCAAACGATATGTGTGTGAAACACCTTTTTAAGGTCGGAAGGACCTTCAAATATCGAAACATTTTCCCTAGATTTGTGTCCAGGCCAAGAACCTCTCACAAACTTTTATTTTTAGAGTGTTCGCATACAAGGGCTTCATCTCCCAATGATCTACACTGTGACGTCTTCAGTTTGATGATCAAGGTCACTCGCCCTGTTTTGTCACCTACTTTGAATGTGTCCTTTTTGTGAAATTCCGCTTGCATTTAAGAGGGGCGTCAGAGATCATTCTGGGTGGACTTAATCTCTAAGTGACATTTTAATCAGTTCAGAGTAAACTGTGCTGTGGTGTGTTTATCCTGGATGGCCGAGTAATCGGCCAAAAAGGCACTGGAAGGAATTCTAAGCATCTACTCTTAACTCTGTGCCCTCATTTTCAAGCCAAATGGCACGACTTGACAGCTGCATAAAAACAAAGATTTCAAGAAGACACGTAAACACATCTTTGCACCACTCGACCACTCGCATGCGGAACCTAGATCTTCTGCATCCAAGCTCTTTATTTTGAAGGCCTGGTAATTCCTATTACACAGCACTAATTCTCTTGACTCAGTCCAATTTGGGGATGGTGCGTGCCTCCTCCAAGCTAACGATCATCTTTTGTTGATGCTTAATAAAGACGAGGCATCAGAGCTTTGCCTGCTTCATTTTGTCATGCTAATTATCACTTCTAATTAAGTGCTCCTGCACGGCCCATGGGGCCCCCTCATCACATTCCATTAACACGGCCTGGCACCTGCCGCTGGCCTGGGCGTGTGTGTGTGAGAGACGGCCTCAGGTGGGATCGTTAGGCCCAGCTTCAGTTGGGGCTGGGTTTCTTGCCACTGCCTAATCTCCGCTCATTTGGGGACCTCATGGCCGCCAGCAATAACACCTCAGTGTCAGTCAATGAAGAGAAAACCATCATGATTTGGTGAACAGCTCTGGCAAACCCTCACAAATCCACAGTAATGGGTGATGGCTGAGCAAAATATGCCTTCACCAAGGATCCTTTCTTTCCTAACAGGTTGTTTAGCAATGAGAATGCTCCAAAATCCTGCATCAAGATTGCTTACTAGAAAAAAAAAAAAAACAATCATGTCATCCTATCCCTATATGACTTCAATGCATCCCAGATGAATTCAGAGTTGATTCTAACCCTTTAAATGGTATGCTTATTATTTTATATTACAATATCCTTCAGACTTATCATCCCGCAATTACACCCTTAAAAAATAAAAGTTTCTTGGCTTAGACGGTCCAAAAAAACCTTTTATTGGTGAACAACCTTATATCATGTATGCAATGTAACATGCACCCTCAAAAGGAGGTTCTTCAAGGGTTCTTAGTAAGGCAATTTTATGCTTAGATCTATGTGCATAAATAAATGATATGTTGCCTGGTTACATTTTTCTTCTCGATGACTGAGATATCAGTTTTTTTAGAACCCCTTGTGAATGGTATTTAGCACCAAAATCAGGTCAACTATTTTTATAGGCTAAGAATCTTTTTTTTTTTTTTAATATGGCTTAGATTGCAGGACTGTAGAACACATGGCACAGTTCTTTAGGGAGCCAAAGCAGAGCCTTAAAAGAGGGTTTTTTCCCCATAGTAAAAGTAGCCATTATTTACACTGAGCCAAAACAACTCAAAGAACCATTTGAGGGTTTAAATGTTTTTTTGTTCTTTCCCATGATGAACAAGTTGTTATATTTAATTCATTGAAGAACTTCTTAAACAGGTTTTATATAAAATTAAAGAGGACTCCAGTATTGTTATTTTTAAGTAATTTCATAGGTACTGTATTGAACCCTATTTGCCAAGAGTGCAGTTCTTCCTCTCAGGGCACCATTTGACTCTGTTATGGTTAAAAGTGAACAATTAATTATCAGTAACTACTACGAAAGTGGTGTGTTAATGAAGTGATGAGAGTGAGGAACTGAAGTGAAATGTTGCATATGTTTATGTTTATGTTAACAAAGCGTTTAACGGTCATGCTCCTGAATGCATTTCTGAAATGTTCTCTGCTGTTGTCAGTCAGTAACACCACTTCACCCGTGGAGCTCTCCTTCACCTTGACGAGGATGAAGGCAGTTGCACATGCCCTAGGGCAGCATCATCAACTCAGATAATGGAAGCTATGAGAAGACATGCTGAATTTCAATATCCGGATTAGTACACAGAGAGTGCTGAGAAAGGTGGTCTCAGATATTCATCCACAAGCACTGCACTGCAATGCACTGATGTCTATTTCCATATTTTAATATTTTAGACACACCTAGCTTTTCAAAATGCTTTAGTAAAGTTTTTTTGCTGGTTTGTAACAGCATAACACCTTAAATTTGTTTAGGTTTTGTCCCTTTTTTTCTTGCAAAAAGTAATAAACCGGGAAAAGCACTATTTTGGGAGTAATGCTCAAAGCCCAAGCCATTTATTCTTTTCATGTAATGTCAGCACTTATCAGCATTTAAACCTTTCAAGTGTTTAAACTGTGTTTGGGACAAAGGAGGTTTAATGTGTGCTTTTCATCAGATATTCATCCGTGAGCAATCCACTGCTGAATTGATGTCTACTTCATGTACAGCCCATTTATTATTTAGAGACACATTGCTTTTCAAAATACTTGAAGAAAAGTTTTTCTTTATTAGTTTTCCATAATGTAACACCTTAAATCTTTTTAGCTTTTGTCATTTTTTCTTTGTAAAAAGTTAAAATCTGTCAAAAGTACTGTTTTGGTAGTAAGGCTCAAAGCCCATGCCATTTTTTTCTTTTAATGTGATGTCAGCACACATCAGCATTTAAACTTTTCAGGTGTTTAAACTATGTTTGGGCCAAAGGAGGTGTGTTTTTGTGTGCTTTTTGTACTTTTTGCACCAAAGAAGACACAGGGAGGTGTAAAAAATAACAGAAAGACCTCATAAAAGTCACACACTCATTGGGCATTTTATCAAAAACACCCACACTGTTAAAAATGAAGATGCCTGAAAGGTTTCTTTGCCCAGTGCTGTGGAAAAAACACCACTGTCTCTCTTTTAACAGATGGTTATTTATAGAAGTGTTTTGTAAATGAGGTGTCTAAGCAGAAAAATCACTTTACAGTTCTCCATATGAAGGTTCAAGGAAGAACCCTTAAATTGGCTCCTTAAAGAACCCTTAAAAAGGCTCTTCACACTCACAGATCTCTTTCAAACATAGTGATTCTTCTCTGGCATCGCTCAAAGAACCAACTGAACCAATCACATCTTATACGAATATTTCCTAGTGTTAAAGTAACTGACTGTTGATTCACAAATGATTAACCCACATCTACCACATCCAGAAATGTAAAGGGACCATCACCAACGACCAAATATTCTTTTAGTTGTGGCCCATTCTTAGCACAGTATAAGAAAATGGCTGCGGTCTGATGCTGCGCATTGAGTGTTATGAGTGTACTATGTTGTGGTACACTTTGTAAATCACTTTGTCTTTTTTACACGCATAGTCTTCCTTTAGCCCTTCACTAGAGGTTCGTTTCTGACCACAGGACTTCTGTTGGCTGGATGTTTTTACTGATGAACAGTTCTGCACATTTTCATGTGATGTTTGTTATTTTGGGCACCTCCTGTCCTTTGCTGAACATGAATTTGAGTGTTGCAAAATACACCCAAAGTGTATAAAAATAGATTTTTTATGTCAGCAACCATTTGTGTAATTGAGAAGTAACCAAATCAAACATTACTTGGAAGGCAAACTGTCCTTAAGCATTTCGTGGTAAGTTTGTCGGGGCCAGATATTTCCATTCCCACGTTTTTGTGGTTGCAATGAGGAGTGAAAGATGTGCACTTACAGACTCATTCAGCTCCACTGACATGTTCCTCTGTGCAATAAACAATAAAACACAATTGCAAATGTCTCAGCAGACATTTCCTATCTCAGGCCTGGAAGGACTATTCATTGCTGGATGAGTTAAACGGCTCAAGATGAGGTTTAATTAAATGAGGCGCGTGGATCTCCCACACTGCGCAGATAAGGATTGAGCAATGAGGCTGGAGTGAACCCCGCTGCTTTCCATGTGTTTACTACTCAATTAGAAGAGCATCCTGGTGGATATCCTCCTGTCTCCTCCCGTCCTCAAGGATGTGTGTGTGTGTGTGTGTGTGTGTGTGTGTGTGACTGTAGAACCTGAAAGAGACTTGTTTTTGTCTGTTACCCAACCCAAGGACTGAAGGCCCAACTTGCCCCAAATGGTGTTTTTGGATATTTGAGACTGTAGAAGGCAGCCGCTGGGTGCAAGCATCTACTCGTACAGGCCACCCCATAGCTTGACGTTTGCTATCATTTTCCCTGAGGTGTATTCTTTTTTGCTCTTTCACCTCCAGTCGTTATTCTTGTCATAAATCCAGCATCATCCATGCATTTCCTAAGTGCAATCTCAGCATCAGTTAACAATCAGATGACCATCACAGTTTTGATAACAGCTCTGGCAAACCCTTGTTGACCTTTAGTAAATGGATTTGAAAGCTGAGCAAATTTGGCTTTCAGCATGGACCAGATTTTTGCCCCAAACCTTTTTTGTTCAGTTATCACACTTATTATAAAGAACTGGAAACCACAGCACACTTTCATTCTACACCATGTATTTCAGAAAGGAAAAGCCGTTGGAGTAAACCAGAGTGAAATCTCCTCATAGCATTAGACAAATGTATTAACGAGGTTCTTAAACATCAAACGTTCTTTCATTCTTGGGTTTCCCAAAACCGAGCTAACATCCTCTATTACACGAGTACTTAATAAATCAATACCACAATCACATGAATAGATGAACAATCACGATAGAAGTTTTTATTACTGTTTATGTTGTAATTGGGTGCGGCATGTTACAAGGTGACACAATTAATGCTAATGATATATATTGCTTATTTATGTGCCATATTTTCCATAAATCCTTAGAGAACATCCTTTTTTTCTCTATATATTGTTTACATTGAATATGTAAACTAAGCGCAAGACACCAAAATTGGGGCCTGAATTTTTGTTTATTTTACTTTTTCTCACCCACTGCTGTGAGATGATGTCAGAAAATAATTCAAAAACATTTTTTTTTTCAGGCTGACTTGAAGACATAAAGATCAAGCAACTGATGTGCAGGCTCACATGTGTGTTGCAGTTGAACAGATTACACAGATCTCCAGTATTCCAACGATGCATCAAGAGCGTGAGAAACCACTTCAATCATTAAATCAACCCACTGGCTCTCAGTTTTTTGTAGTGAAATTGGTTAGTGAGCATAAACCAAACAAAACACTCAGATATGGTTGTTCTGACTGTACCAGGTGAAAGTGCTTTTGATGTATGAGAAGGACTTTCTAAGTAAATTTTGTTATAGTTCTGATTATAAACAATGGGAATATGATGAGTGCAATTTCTGCACGTTTCCTAGGAAAGCTAGGATCACTTGGCTGTTATCTGTCCTCAGAGAAAAACACACTTTTTGGCCATACTGTAGGTGTGCCTTGTTTTCCAGGAAACTGATCAAAGCCTTCCTCTTCTCACGGATCAAAACGCCACCAAGAGATATTTATTGCAGTGTTTGGCGTTCCAGCCGACACGTCCTCGCTGGACGGGGAAACGTGCGCGTGTGAGCTGTAGGAGAGAGAAAGCAGCGGGGACCCCCTCTCTGGGGCCGAGCTGTACAGGTCCGAACTCTCTCCTTTCACACACTGCCCCTTTACACACTACCCTCAGAGTGGCACACCTATATCACTCCTATTTATATTGCACAGCACACTCCCCTCCGAGCTAAAGCTGCTGTTTTGTTATACATTTAACTTACCTTACATGATTATAGATATGTCATTACATAATAACAGTGCACTACTGTTACATAGTGTGTGCATATGTTTTACATTCTGCATTTTTGGGTTTATTTTGATGTTTTGATGGTGTCACAGGGATGACAATTATTTCCTAGATACCTGACTAAGAAAAATGACTTATTTATTTATTTAAAAAAAAGAAATGATAAGAAGAGATGTTTAAAAAGTGATCTATATAGGAAAAATTCTTTCCAAAATGGTTCAGTTTCAGTGTATCAGAAGGTCCTTTGGCTAAATGATTCATTTGCCAAGTACAAGATAAGTGTCAGTTGATTATTTCTGAAACAGTGCAGGAACGGGTAGCAATTATCTACGCATAAAGAACATTATCATAATTTTGGAATCACTTGCTATATTAAGTCGGAATGAGTTAATATTCAAAAACATGAAATTATTAGAAACAACAGAAGGCATTTTAGATGTTTTACTCAATATTTTTGGGAAACAAAAGAAAATACAGCTGGGCTATTTAGTGCAAGTATCGACTTAGAATCATTTTCGGATAAATGATCTGCCTTGAGATTTGACAACCTTCATTATAACTTAAGTTTTGATGTTTATTAGTCTGTAACTCTGTTCAGGGGCACATGTAACATTGGTTTTCTTCTAGTTTCAAATTCTCAATTTTCTACTTATCATTTAAAACTGATGTGGACTAGCATATTAGAATCCTTTTATACATTTAATGGGTTTTATTTGTACATTTAATGGAACATTGATCCCAAACATTTTTATGTGACGGTATTTTCTAGATCATCCTGTAAAATAAGACTGTCTGTCTTACTGCTTCAGAAAGCAACTCCAGCTCTTACATTATTCACTTCATTCAATTGATAAGTGCTTGTTTTAAAAGTTAATTTACAAAGACAGAGAGAGAGAGAGAGAGAGAAAGAGAGAGAGAGAGAGAGAGAGAGAGAGAGGCAGAATGGAACACTGCAGTGAGGGAAGCGAGACTTTTGGATTGTGTTTGTTCTGCTCCGTTGCTTTAATGGAGAGAAACTGGGCGGAGCTTCTTCAAACTCTACGTTCCCTCACTGTCTTTTCAGTTTACTCTAAAACTTACTTGTACACTCACTGGCCACTTTATTAGAAACCCTTCCTTTGAACCGCTCCCTTGGTGTACAGCTAGGCCATCTTTTGATGCACAGTTCGTATTGACCCCCCTCTTAACCTTCAGTATTCAGTATCTGGGTTGGATATTTCTGAGCCGCTCTTGGCTTGGTAGTAACAGTATGATGTGTAAAAACCTCAGCAACACTACTGAGCCTCCACATTCATACCAGCACCATACACTCTACCATACCACTACAGCTGGTGGCCTCCTGGTTAGGGAGTTGCCCCTGCAATCAGAAGGTTGTGGGTACGAATCCCAGGACTGCCACTGGCACCACTGAGGTACTCTTGAGTAAGGTACCGTCCCCACACACTGCTCCCCAGGAGCTGTGTTCCTAGCTGCTCGCTGCTTTACTTAGTGAATGGGTTTAATGGGTTAAATGCAGAGAGAGAATTTCACATTGTTCACGCTGTGGTGAGTTAACACATGACTTTACTTTACTTTACTTTACAGTGTTAGAGTTACTGGTGAGAATGGCCCACCACCAGTGATGATGTGTGACATTTCGTTGGGGGAATCGGGGTCACTAGTGTGCCAAAGTGCTTGAATCACGTTTAAAAAAATGATTTTTATGTTTCCAGGCAGCAATTGGCAGTGCTCCGATCTAATGATGAACCATAGTACGAAGTACACTCTGTCAAACATTCAGAACAGTAATGGTTTGAATTGATTAGTAATGAAATCTTGACCTTAATCTTAACTTTATATTGCAGTTTTTTTTATTCTCATGCTTTGATACACACTGTGTGCTGTGGTGTGTTCACGTATGACAAAAAATGGTCACTTTACTTTACTTTACTTTAATGCCACTGACTGTTGTCAGATTAACAGTATTCTATCACCAGTGATGTTGGGGATCACTGGGGGGGGGCAGTCATATTACAGAAGGGAACAGAAGTGCCAGATAACTGCCTATTTTGTCTATATGGACACTTTTCTGAGGTGGTCATGAGTGGGGTAGAGGACTACAAATGAACTACAGTATGTAACTGTGCAGTTATAGTGCACTATAGTATATAGTGGCCCTATGAGACAGTTTAATTGAAGCTCAAGATGGGTTTTATAGAATAGATAACTGTCTTCACAGTTGGAACAAAATCTCATCTCTCATATTTACATGAGGATAAAAAAGCTTCAATATAAGACCATTCAGACCGTTACTGTTGGTCCGTTCATCATGAATGTTTGACAGTGTGTACTTTGTACTATAGTTCATCATAATACAAACTTCTCTCCCATATTTTAACTGACTTGTATTTGCTATAGAAGGATAGAGGACAAATAAACTGGAAAACAAACAAAAAAAATCCCTTGTAAAGTGTCCATGTCGATGTGGCATGGAGCCCTTTCTGTTGCTCAGATCCCCCCTAAACTAAACTAAACTTTATGCGCACCTGCAGGTGATGTTTTGCGTTTAATGATTTAATTTAGAGATTGTGTTTGAAGGCATAAATCACGCGCTATGGGTTCAAATCTACTTATGGTGGGAATAATGGCTTTGGCCTTATTCTCTAGGAGCCGTTCTCCAAATGTTAGCTCCTCGACAATATTTTACTAAACAGTTTGTAACGTCATTAGGATCGACGTGACTCCTGTCTCAACCCTTACCCCTGTCTGATGCCCTGGCTGAATCTATCAGCTGGAACCGATTGTCAGCCATCACTGATATCTGTCTGACCCCAACTGTGGCCATCTGTTTATCTTCATTTGCCAAATTTAGTCTGGACAGCTCTGCCGCGGAACTGATTGACCGGCTCGGCTGCTGTGGTGACAGAGGTGTGGGCTGTGGCTCGTGACCACACGTGAAGGACACGACGTGTCTGTGCTGCAGTGGCAGTGCCAGACAGCAGGTCTGCAACATGTATTCAACGAGGATAGATCTGTTGAGTACAACATTTAGTGGCCCCCGAACGTTGCAGTGCTTCTCCTCAGGAACTCTGACCTGGATCGTCTTAGTTGCCGTTGAGTTACCATAAAACTTATCTTTATCTTTACAACACATTCACATTGCATTCATCTAGGTCTTATTATTATTATTATTATTATTATTATTATTATTATTAGTAGTAGTAGTAGTAGTATAAATTGTTGCAATAAAAGGTGTTGTTAACAAAATAGGTTTGTATATACATGTGAACATTCTGGGAGACTGCAGTGCCCTACAGAAAAAAGAGCCATTTAGAGGCAGTACAGACTTAGAGCTAATACAGAATTGGAGGCAATACAGAATTAGAGCCGGTACAGAATTAAAGCTAATACAGAATTAGAGGCAACATGGCTTCTGCACCAAACTGCCTCCCTCAGCGATGAACGGTGGTGCAGTGACAGAACAGAAGAAAGCATAAAGATTAATCAAATAATCAGTCAATACATAAATTGATTATGAAAATAATTGTTGCAGCCCCACTAAGCAGCATGTAATGTGTCCCAGGCTTGGGGACCTTCTGCACTTCACATTTTCCTGTTTTCTCTTCTCTAACATCACTAATTATCAAGCCCTGGGTTGGAGCAGGGAAGAATACCAGAGTGTGTCAGAGTTCACACATACTGAGGTCTGTGGTCCATGCACCAGATTCCACTCACAGTGAGCCACAACACTGAAAAAAAAAGTTTGAATTCAGACTCTACAAATATTGTATTAATATTCTTGATTCATTATTAAGTTTCAGTTAGAAATAAGTTAAAGGATTAAAACACTTTACTGTAAATTGTCCAATCAGATTTTCTGTTTGGTATCCAGGTAGATGTAGCTAAGTGAGCTATCCCATTGGTTAGTCCTTCAGGTACTGGATTAAAGACCTACAGTCTTAGATTAACCATAATTAAGAAGTGGCAGGGCAATCAATCAGGTTTTGATTTACACCAGATGGGACCAGTTTTCATAAGGGAAAACGCCACTCTAGACCTTCTGGAAGTCTATTCATAAAGCAGTGCATTAAAACAGAACTAGGGGTGAATGCTAAACTCTTACATTACACATAAAACTGCTTATCTTTGAACAGTGGAAATACTAGACTCTGAATGATGGACTTTCTAAATCAGGAGTTAGAGTTTTGGTAATTTTCAGGATTAAAATTCAGGGCCGATTCCAGACTATGGCAATATCTAGCCCAATACTATACAATATAATACAGTAACCAGTACTTGTCAAACTCAAATTCCGTTCAGTATTATGAAAGTCAGCTGGGGAAAGGAGGGCGGAATTTGTCAAACTCTCCCTGGTGATGGGTTTCGGATGACTTGACAGCAGCAATACCTCAACCTCACTAACTTAGGGAAATGAAAAACAACATAAAAGACAATGTGTTTCCTCTCTTCCCTGAAACATGTTTCCTCGTCTTGTAATTAATCCAGGACACAACTGTTAATTTGCTTGATGTGCGCTTCTTATGAGCTGAGGCGGAGGCAAGCAACATGAAAACAACAACACAAACAACGGGCTTTATTTTTATCGTGGGATGTTTACAGAGAGACAATGTTCTCTCTCACTCTTTCTCTCTCTCTCTCTCATCCTTCCTCCATTCCACCCCCACGTTCCCTATCACCCTCCTCTAATTTCCAGCGCCCACCCCAGTTTCCCCCTTTTTTCAGGAAGCCCACTTCTGCAAGTGTTTGGTGCCTGTTGGCTGAGGCTGTGCGGTTCTTTGGCAGGATCAAAGACTGCCATCTGATCTCATAAAGCCCCGTTAAAAAGCCCAGCTCATCGATTTCCTAATAACTGTTTAGGCAATCAACCACCACAGCATTAAAAGTGTACACATTCTGCTCCACAAACACTCGTAAAGCAAGAGCGTCCTGTTTGATGTTTATATTAATGAGTAGCATCTACACATGCATTTTGTTCCGATTCCTGCCTGCAGTTGGAAGTGAAAATCTTAACTAGCGGATGAGGGCACATGGGTGATGAAGTAGAACTTGAGTCTGGATGTTTTTTCTGTGCTCTATAGCTTGATCTTCTTTATGGGTCTCACCAAATATTCCAGTTGGTCTTTGTCCAGCTGCCTTTGAGATGTGTTTTTTTTTTCTGGAGAAACTCCTTCAAAACAATATGACTGACTTAGCGAGTTTGTTCAGAATATCCATCCTGAAGGTGTATTTACACTGTCCATATGATAACAAGTCAAATGCCTGGCTAAACTCGTCCGTGCTCATCATTTCAGTTTGGCCAAAACCATGATGTCGGTGAGGTCTAGCATTTGGACTTGGTCTTTACTTGGACTTTATTATGCACATGCTGCCACATGCAAAAACCACATCCATGTTGCACTTGTTCTTGGATACTGTTCTGTATGTTTCGTAGCCTGAATGTATATTTGTTTTGAACTGCTCCTGATCTTTTGCTGATCTTATGCACAAATAAAGCACCTTCCCACCTGACTCCTGATGCAACATTTACACAACTTTCTGGATGTTAAAAAAATTGCCTTGTACCAGTTGCACATCCTTGCACCAAATTACACGTTTTTACACGTAGCTTAGAGTGTACATTTATAGTTTATTTATATATGAGTATTCTGTGTGTCTATTTGTATGTGTGTATAGCTCAGATGTCAACAAAGTTCACTTTGACTTTGACTTATTGAACCTCAGCTAGGTCTGGTCTTGGACTTGTCAAGAACTTCACAATGGTGGTCTAGACAACAGCTCTGCTGTGAGGTAACTGCTCTATTAATTACTGTCTTTGTTACTTTATTTTGATAATGATTATTTTTAAGCATGAGCCCAGATTCCTTGAGGGTGCGTGCCACTCTATAGAAGAAGTTGCATCACTCACACACCGCCACCATTTCTGAGCTATTCTATCGGTCTCATCACCTGGCCTGCTGTGCAGTGTCTACAGGTGAAAACCAGTATTAGTACACAGTAAAACATATTATTCAGTAACTGACTGAGTTACCGCAGTAAGAATGGCAACCTGGACCCATCTGTAGTTACAGGTCAGAAGGATAAGAAGTGCTTCATCTATGCAGTATATCATGATTATATATCATGATTTTTTTTTGTTAAATTATTTGACTGGCAGGTTTACAAAGGTTTGGGTTTCTTGAAACTCTTCTTCTTCTTTCATATGATTAGGGGTCACCACAGCAGATTAACCTTGTTCATTTCCTTCTGTCCTCTGCATCTCTGTTGGGCACTGTATCTTACTGACCCCAACTGCCTGCATGTCCTCCCTCACCACATCCATGAACCCCCTACTAGGCTTTCCTCTTCTCCTCTTCGCTGCAGCTCCATCCTCAGCATCCTTCTCCCAACACACTCAGAGTCTCTCCTCAGCATCCTCCTCCCAACACACTCAGAGTCTCTCCTCAGCATCCTCCTCCCAACATACTCAGAGTCTCTCCTCAATATCCTCCTCCAAACACACTCAGAGTTTCTCCTCAACATCCTCCTCCCAACACACTCAGAGTCTCTCCCCAGCATCCTTCTCCCAACACACTCAGTCTCTCCTCAGCATCCTCCTCCCAACACACTCAGAGTCCCTCCTCAGCATCCTTCTCCCAATATAATCAGAGTCTCTCCTCAGCACATGCCAAACCAACGCAATCTTGCCTCTCCACTATTCCTCCAAAAGGTCCAACTCAAGCTGTCCCTCTAATAAACTCATTCCTGATCCTGTCCACCACTCCTAATGCAAATCTTAACATTTTCAACTCTGCCACCTCCAGCTCTGCTTCCTGTCTTTGCATCAGTGCCACTGTCTCCAAACCACACAACTGGTCTCACTACCACGGACCCTTTTACTCTTACTGCTGCCTGCCTGTCACAAATCACTCCTGCCGCTTTTTTCCACCCATTCCACCTCACCTGCACTCTTCTTCACCTCTTTCACACTTCACCTTACTCTGGACTGTTGTCCCCAAGTATTCGAACTCCTCCACCTTCGCCAGCTCTACTCCCTGCATCCTCACCAATCCACGGTCCTCCCCCTCATTCATGCACAGGTATTCTGTCTTAGTCCTCCTGAACTTCATTCCTCTCCTTTCCAGAGTATATCTCCATCTCTCCGTGGTCTCCTCAACCACCTCTCTACATTCAACCCTACAATACAGAAGGGTGTTTTTAAAAGGACTCTTTTTAAAAAAAATTTTCATTGCTGTCAAAATCACTACTTTACAATCTACCGCTTGTAATCTCATTCCTACACACAGTGCGCAGTGGTTTACCATCACCTTCTTCACCTTTTAAGAATCTAACGAATAGACTAAGCGTCTCAAACTATCAGTTGAAGCTACGATAAACTTCTTACCCATTTTATGACCTTTTTACAGCAGTAAGACGTTTTACAGTAATGCTCAAAGGGTTTATGCGTTTGCAGCAGGTGTAAAGTTACAGGTTCCACACCAGTAATTTGCTCTTTGAAGCCACCATATAGCCTACTCTTTGACAAATTAAGTTGTAAAAAAAAAAAAAGCAATACATACACAAATAAAGCATAACTACGATATTTCTTAACCGAAACACTTGGATTCACTAGTGTTGGACCCTAGGCTACCTGTCAGGCAAGCCTTCACCCAAACAAGTGACATTTTGTTTACTTTTTATTTATACTTTATAACATTAACTTCAGAGGCATTACTGTTGATTACTGCATAAAGTGTTACTCTAGCAATGAAAAACGTATGTTTTTGATATTATTAACAAGGTAATGCCAAAAAACCTTCAGAAATGTAAACAGCGTTAGCTACCTCAGGTAGCCAGTCTGGATACTTGCTAAATTCTATGCGGTTCTGTGTCTCATAAACATGAATTTGACATGAAATACATATTTTCAGGAACCGCACATTGATCTTAGCATGAAAAATGTCTTCATTCTTTAATTCTGCCCGATGTAAATCACTAGAACTAATAAGCTAGCTGAGCTTAGCTTAGCTCATCTCTGAATAACCGTATAATGTTCCGAGCGCGCGCTGCTGTCCGCCATTACTGCAGGAGCGTCACTGAGTACGATGCAAACGCTTTAACCTCCAAAAACGGCATTTTTTCCTGCAATACATTCAACCTTTCGACGTCTTTAGCTGTTCAGTGACTCACCTCCTCCGTGCCGATTGTATCTTGACATCGCACTCTCAACCGCTTTCGCTAAACGTGCACCGAGCGTCCAAACAGGGGCCCGTCGAATCAAAGCGGAACCGAAAGCGAGTAGCGCTTTGTGGAACAGAACTACCCGGAATGTGGCACTGTGTAGTTTTTGGAAGCTACCTTGTAATTGGCTGAAAAGGACAGTAAAACTACAAATCCCATGATGCCCTTTACGCGCGTTGCCCAGCATCCAGGACTGTTCAAGCTTTCACAGCTACCAACTTAATTTTCTTAAAAGTCTATACTGTGGTTTGTTTTTGGCACGTAACGTGGGTAACTAGACTGTTTCACCTATTTAAACCTCCATTGTGGTTTATTTTGGGGGTAATAACGTGGCTATCTCGACTGTTTCACTTATTTAAACCTGTACAGCGTGTGTCGAGCCTGGAGACTGGGTAGAGATGAGTGACTGGAGTAACTTGATGCCACAGGAGTGGTGTAAGTATGTGAACCACGAGGTGAAAATGACCACGCTTGATAAACAGCACCATGAAGGGTGGGTGTTCACCGTGGACCCCGTGTCTGCAAGGTATGATCCATAAAGCTTAAAAAGCGTAATACTCCCGTGTTGTGTGTAAGACTGCAGTTTGTTATGCCACTGGCCTTAGAACTAACAGAACAACAGAGAGAATAAAGTGAAAATACACTGTATGGACAAAAGTATTGGTATTTTTGAATTTAGGCGCTCCTTCCAATGAAGGGCTTTATCTTAATACTTCAGTATACCAAGACATTTTGGACAACGCTATGCTTCCAACTTTGTGGACGCAGTTTGGGGTAGAACCTTTTCTATTCCCGCATGACTGTGTCCCAGTGCACAAAGCAAGGTCCATAAAGACACGGCTGGATGAGTTCAGTGTGGAAGAACTTGACTGGCTGCACAGACCCCTGACCTCAACCCCGTACAGCACCTTTGGGCTGAACTGGAACGGAGATTGTAATCCAGACCTTCTCGTTCAACAGATAACTAGTAGCGCAATACCAGAGGTGCATCCGTACTGGATCTGAAATAGCAGGGTAAAAGGGCAGTAATTCTCAAGCACATTTGCTCAACTGATTAGAAATAAGACAGCAGGAGCTCAGTGCTACTTTGGTTCAGAGGAGAAGGACCCGGCCACACACAACACAGTGCTCTTTGTAGGCCTCCATCTGGCTAGTCCTGTAGTAGGAGGTCTGGAGAACGAGGTCTTTCATAATGTCCCTCATGATGCACTAAAGAAAGAATTTAACCGAATGTAATGACCATACTGGATATAGACGATCACATGACTACATTGCGGCTTTGTTTTCCATGTTGTCGTGGCCGAGTGGTTAAGGCGATGGACTAGAAATCCATTGGGGTCTCCCCGCGCAGGTTCGAATCCTGCCGACAACGAAGAGGTTTTACAGAAATCAGGATACCGATACATACTGGCGTGAATGAATACCACACCGCGAGGACAAAAGTAATGGGACACACCTGTTTTTCAGGGTTTTGGCTAGGCCGCTTCAGTAAAACGCCATTCTTCCAACTTTGTGGACACAGTTTGGGGAAGAACCTTTCCAGCATGACTGTGCCCCAGTGCACAAAGCGAGCTCCATAAAGACGGTTGGATGAGTTCAATCTGGAAGATCTTAACTACCCTTCACAGAGTCCTGACCTCAACCCCATCCAACCCCTTTGTGATGAACTGGAACGGAGATTGTGAGCCAGACCTTCTCGTCCAACATCAGTGCCAGACCTCATAAATGCTCTACAGAATGAATGGACACATTCCCACAGAAACTCCAAAATCTTGTGGAAAGCCTTCCAAGAAGAGTGAAAGCTGTTATAGCTGCAAAGGGGGACTAACACTATTTTAAAGTCTATATATTTGAATGCAGTGTCATTGAAGTTCCTATTGATGTAGTGGTCGTGTCCCAGTACTCATGTCCATGTAGTGTAACTCCACTAGAACTGAGTAATCATCTGCATATCACTTGAGGCACTGTGTTTATATGATTTTTGTGTGCCAAACAGTCCATATTCATGTTTAAATAACCAACCTATCTATTACATGGATCTAAACAGGATTTTCATCCCAAACCACACAATTCTATATTTGCACACTACATGTCTCATGTGCATTTGAAGTGGTTGTGTATATTTTACTATTTATAGAAATGGCCTCTGGCGCTTATTCTGAAAGCAGTGTGAGCTGAAACACTCTTTATAATTACAGTGGGGCTGCTGTAGGCCTACATGAATTTGATACATTTTTAAAAACTGTACGATTGTTTACATTCTGCACTAGTGATGCACTGAATCAAAAATGTTTGGCCAGAACTAACAGTCAGGACACACTAGGCTGAAAACAAAAAACAGAATGCTCAAACCACAAACTCTGACCATGTTTGATATTTGCTTGTTATTGGTAGCGGCACTTCCTACAAATTAATGCAGCTGTTTACTTTCTTTTTTTGTCTTTTCTACAAGTGTGGTCCTTGTGACCTTCCAGGAGGACGGAGGAGCCTGTGTGAAGGGGGTGTTGGGCCATGCTGTGAGGGAGGTGCAGATCCTCAGGGAGGGTGATGAAGAAATGGAGAAGAGGGTGAGGTCTCTCTTCATGCCTGTTGATAACCAGGCTCTCAGTGCGGAGGAGCTGAAGGAGCGCAGGGAGAACCTGCAAGCCTGGCTGGAGAAGAACCTCATTCCTGTTAAAGATGAAGGAGACGTTCTGCAGGTGGCCAACGTCCTGACCATCAGTGCCCCCTATGGAGCGGAGCAGTGCACCAGCAGCAATGAAATCATTCTGGCCAGGGTGCAGAGTCTTGTGGCAAACAACCCAGGACGAAAGGACCAAACTTAGGGGTCCGAGCAGTTCAGCTTGTGAGAGCAGCTCAAAGTCCATATGAATAAGGAGGGCTGGATCTGTCTGTTTATCAAAGCGCTCGGACAACCAACGAAATATTTTGCTTCAACATCACAATAAGCATATGTGGTCCGAACAGCCATTTCAGCAGGTGGTCAGAAGTGATCGGTTGTTTGATGGCCCACGCAGGTCAGGAAAATAAGATAAATATGATTTGCTCTCTGAATGTGGCCTTGGAGTGCCAAAGGATCTCATGTTTACAGCATGTTCTGCTTGGCTGGTATATACATTTGTGTATATGTGTGTATATGTATAATTATAATAAAACATTATATATACAAAGTATCAACCACAATAATTGTTCAGCGGTCAACCAAATGTATATATGTGTGTGTGTGTGTGTGT
>JBBIGA010000153.1:3775219-3798580 GCA_037576975.1 Alestes dentex
TATATATACTGCATGCTTTATAGTAAGTGCCAATAATAAATGTGTACTTATGCATCAACAATGCATGCAAGAACACTGCATTTACTGATGATGTATTCACTGTAACAGATAAATGACAGTTGCACAGTTTATATAATTACATGCATTTATGAACGTTTTACTCATGCATCTACATATATTTATCATAACATAATTATGTAATTTCAGGAGTAAAAAGTGAAATTATTAAGCATGTGTATTAACATGAGCTTCACTACTGTAATCCATCTAGCACTAAATACATCACTAGTATTTATAATAATGTGAAGTTAAAATAAAGTGGGATCAATATGATATATACGGTGCATGCAAAACGTTTATATGTTTTTTTCATTTTCTCATTTGAATTTTATTATTATTTGATTTTTACATTTACATTCTTTTCATTCAGTTTTTTTTTTATATGCATTCCACACTTAATACTGCGTAGCTCTGAGGTAGAATATTTTGTCCAGATCCTCATCCTTCCTGGTGAGGTTTTATCTCAGATGATGTTTTCCTCCACTGGGTGGTGCTCAGGTTTCTCTCACTGAAAAAAAACCCAAAATCACTGCTGTTGCTGTTGGTAAAGTATCCATTTATAAACGCTACCATAACCTGGTAATACCTATTGTAAATAGAACAAAAAGATTGTTAAATCTAATGAATGACCTCCCTATTACCATCCATATTACGACAACTCTTTGGAATATTTTCTGTTCATGAGAGATAGATGGTCACATCCTTGCATATGTGCTGAACTAACATTCACATTAAAGTACACACAGTACAGCCAGTGTTTGAGAAGCCACTGTTTTAAAATCAGACATGCACAATATATAGACACACTAAAGCCACTAAATGAGAGGAGGAAAAAAGGTTCAGGAAGATTCCTTCAGTGAGATAGTCTTAAAGATGCATTGCCAGGGGTTAGTTAAATATATAAGTGAACAGTCCTAAAATCGATAAGGCTGGAGAGAGAGAGGACTAGAGGGTAATTTCCCCATGAATGGGCTGTTAAAGGTCATAGACTTTCCCCCTTTCCTGTTAATCAAACCAATTTCCCACCCTGTCTTCCAACTCTCCACCTTCGCTCACCTGAAGGCGTCAACAAGCATCAGCCTCTGCATACTACAAATGATCTATGCCAGTTAGAACAAAAGAAATGCAATTGTGGACTTGATTAGTGTGTGTGTGAGTGTGTGTGTATTTTGTGGATGGTATGAATGTGACAGTATTATGGTATAAATGGTATAAATACACAATATAGCCACACTATCTAAGACTCTAATGTGGTTCCATAAAGATCATAATGGGTGTACATTTTCTTGTAAAACAGATGTGTTTACAGAAGGTTCAAGTTTGTGAAAGTTTAAAGAAGCTCCTCAAAATGCGAATGTTTTCCTAGGACTGTGTGTTCCAACAAAAACCATTTAGAAATGCGGCATGTCTGATTTAGCTTATTTTGAATAGAGCTTCATTTAAAAAACAACAGCGCAGTTCAACAGTGCAGGTCTAGCATGAATAGATATTGTAATGGGTTACAAAATCAGTATTTCCTAAAGAATACTTGCAGAATATGTCTATTTATTTTAGATTTCAGTTAATTATATGTTTAAGGCAATGAAAGTTAAAATTAATTCTCAAAAAGGTCAATCCATGATAATACATTACATAACTGTAAAACGTATTGCAAAAATGAAAATAATGTTGCTGAAGTGTAACAGTGTGTCGTATATAATGCATATATAAAGTTTTCATTTTGTTTAGATTGTTTTATTGTTAAATATGAGTCATTATAAGATTCTGAGCTAGTTTAAGCCTTGCATGTTTCCTGTTCATATGCTGAATTGCACTAAATCCAATGAATGTAAGTTTGCCTTCTTTGTAATAAAACATGCTGTTGGTCAGTGTTCTTTGGGTACCAACCAAATCATAATGATACAGAAAATTTATCACAATAAAGACAAATTTGATGCATTATGTTCATGTGGAACCAACACCCACATTTGAATTGAAGAAGCTCAAAGCAATCCTTTTTTTCAGAAAACCTCTCAGCTCTGGTACTACCTAGCTCCCTGGCCACTATCTGTCCCCTTGGTTACTACCTCTCATCAAAATGCCACTTGGTTTCTTTGTTCTGTTGTCTGGTAGTCAGTACTTGCTGGATGCATTTCTAAAGATTTAGCGAAGCGCTCCATTTGCATTTGTGTTGATTACGGTCACTATCTGTCTCTGACCACCTCCAAATGTGGTTTGAGTGAATCGTGCATGTTCTGCCTTTTCATGTGGTCAAGAGAATTCAAAATATGGTCCAGACTCCAGAAACACATGTTAATGCAAGGTGTAAACGGACTCTATATTGGATAATATTTATGTGTACTGTTATGTAAACAATGTATTTTAGGATTAGACCTAAACTGAACCTGATAATGTGGAAACTGTGGCAGAAAGGAGAACACTGTCTAGACTTCAGTCCAACAAGACGATAGTTCTAATCACCCACTCCACAGTGCTGAGGTTGAACTGAGAATTTAGACACAGACTCACCAGCATAAAGTGCTTCACTAAACTCCACAGAAAATCCGTCCATCCCACTGCAGTCTGACTCTGCAACTCCTCCCCATCACACACCCACCATCAGACTCTATAACTTGTTTCCCTGTCACACATCCACACAATAATGTGCAATAGCCTAATGCTACTTTGTTGTGCAATATCTTACTGGGTTTAAATCATTATCGTTATCTGCATCAATATCTTATGTGCAATAGTCTACCATGTGTAATGTCATGCAATTTTTTTTGCGGATGCTCAAACAGTATCACTTTGTGCAGTATCTTATCATTGTCATGTTAGGCTCGGATAAGGAGGACGCAACTGTGGGAAACTTCAGGAACAAAGGGTTTTAATAGGAATGCAAAACGGAAAGTGAGCTCAGAGAGCCACAAACAGAAATAGTCCACAAACTGAAACAGTCCTCTAACAGAATGCATTTAGAAGCTCCTTCCTGGAGCTCAGTAGAACGGAAGCTCCGCGATGCATGGCAGCCACGAAGGGGATCACCAGCCAGCGGACAGGGCAGCTCGGCTAGTCACTTCTGTGGGAACAGAAGACAGACAGAGAGGGAGAGGGAGACAATCACTGTCCACCGTGTGAGAACCTAGAAGCACCCAGCCCTGCCCTGAGCTCTCCATGTTAGGTCTGTGGTCTGTCTGCCATCTGAAGCACGAGCCAGATAGGAGAGTAGAGTATTTATCAGAGAAGGAGAGAGATTCCTTCCGTGCTCGCTCACGAATGAGTTTGGCCTGACACGTGGGCTCACAGAGGAGAGCGTGAGGGTAAAGTGATGGTGACAACATGCCAGCCTTCTGGATCGGCAAGCTTTTGTCTACGGACACACAAGGGGGCTCGACATGGATGATCAGGATGATGAGCTGGGCTGCAAGGCACTGGGCTCAAACAAAAACAAACCTGCACGTTACACACAGACACGATGAGACTTGTGCAGATTAGAACTCTGGTGACGTGGCCCACTGGGGGCGTGTGCAATAGTCATGTTCAATACCGTGTGAAGTTTTCTAACTAGGTGCTAAATCATTTCATTATGTGCTATATTTTATTATTACATACATATGAAATATCACTACTTATTTCAGTATTACTGATCTGCTCCTGACCACTAATTGTGAACTAAGTAATTCACTTAACTGCAAGTATGAAAATTAACCCTATGGTATTTACACCCCAGAACTTGTGTATATAGCATAGCGTATTAAATATTGAGTATTTTCTGGAGAGTATTTATTGGATTTATATATGTTTTATATTTCATATATCGTTCTTGTCTCTTCAGATTCATTTCTGCATTTTTAGCTAAATGCTGACCACAAAATAAAATTAATATCTCATTTTTAACTTTTGATTTTTAGCCACCAAGACAATAATGATGACCTGAGGCATCGAAAGAAGCAGAGTGGAAAACAACACCTCAACTCAGAGCTCAAGACTCATTGACTCAAAATGCCTGAAAACCTATCTAGCAGTTGTGTGGCAAAAGAAGGTACAAGGGCTCAACCGGGTCTTTATCGACAAACCAATTTAAGGCTCTGTATTGGAACTGTCAAAACCATGGTTGGCCACTCATAGGTGTGACAACGCTCCATGTTATGTTTTCAGGCCTCTCTTGATGAGTGTGTCACACCACTGGAAATGTGTGTCATGGTCTGTAGGTGACTAGGCTGCTCAGTTAAAGCATTTTCTGGCATCGTACAATGCTTTTTATTCTCTGAAGTGATATTAATCATAACTGCTTCATTCGGCCACTGCACTGGACACGGCCTACTGCTGGACCTCATTTGGGCCAAATCCATTAGCATTACCACCCTGCTGCTATGCAGGCATTCGTTAATGAAACGTCGATATGTCCAACCGTCCACTCTAATCAGTGGCTAATTGAGAAGGTGAAAGATGGGCAGAGACAGTTTAGCGCCTGCAGAGTATTTCTTTTATTGAAAACAAAGCGCCGGAAATGCCCAGAGTGCTTTGGATTGAACAATTAGCCTTTTACCTTGAGTTCGTTGACCTGCTGTCAGGAGGACAGCCTTCTGCAGCTGGATTCCTCTCTCGTCAGCTTGGTTTAGCATGCTTTCACACTCCAAACCTACTGATTGTCTCTTCAAATGCCATGTAGCTGCATTCAGGCCCAGATCATGCAGTATTCTCTGCACTGGGGGAAAAACCTTAACAACAAGCGACAAGTGTGTAGGCAAATAAACAGATGGGCTATCCGTCTATTGACATAATTTTAGGATATCTTGAACAGCCAGTGGTTGTAGCTAGTGAAGAAGGAGGGCCTTTAGAAACAACACAGAAATCCACAGCTCTGAGAACACATGTAATTGTGGTCATTAGGAGCTGCATGGTGAAAATGAAGCAGGAAAGGTTAGTGACCGCAGGATCTGTTAATTGGCACACAAGTTGTTAATGAGGAGTAGCGAGAATTGGTCTGCAAATGTCAGGTACAGATGGCCCAGTCCAGCCGAGGGGAAATGTCAGGACACGTGTGAAGGGAAGATGCAGGAGAAGGAGTGGCAGTAGGACTGTGTACCACAATTAGAGTGGTCTGCTTCTGGGTTAATTTTCAGTAGGTAATTAGTGTGGCTCTCTTGTTAACATTGACCTTTCTCTATGAATATGATTACCAGGGTCGCATAAAAGTGCCATCATGTATGAGATTCAAATACTAGCTCTAGGAATTTGTGGGTATTTTTACCATAAGACTGGCATGAGTCTTGAAACGTGTGACTGTCATTAGAGTAACTGAATGACACCAAGAAGAGCTCTAAAAAAAGGTCCTCACTGGTACAATTATCAGTTCAGGACTGTAAACTGAAGACAGTTTGCGGAATTGTCACCTCCATACTTTTAACACTTTTAAAGTGTGGACGCATTGTGTTGATTCTAGCACAAAACAAACAAGAATATCTCTAGTGACTTACAGCATCACTTTAAGGCTCATAAAAAAGTGTAATATAACTAATTCTTTTCAAGTTTCTGCATAGTAACTCACTTTGTTAACTTTTGTTTTCCACCAAATGTATTATGTATGTGGTTATGAAGATGTAAATGAAATCAACATATTATAACACTAAAACAGTGGAATTAAACAGATACCAAATATCAATGACCACACTGCATGTACACTGAAGTTATATGATCAGTCATTTGATCTTTATTGTGCCTCATCCATAAGGCAGTTGGGGATGAAACACTCATTCTAACTTCAGTGTGGGAGGGTTGGGCCAAACTGCTGTTTATCACTGTGCAGCTGTTTTTGCAATCTAGTTTCCATGTAGGGAATGAAGTAAATAGTTTGAAGCTTCAACAATGTTACATACTTCAAAAAGTGAGAACATTTTGAAATTCCATGCACTGAACATATGAGTAGGCCTGAGTCAATAAGCAATTTTTTTTACATAATAAATACACATAATACACATTTTGCAATAATACAGTGATAACATAATGATCCCAGACTTATATATCTTTACACATCATTATATATATGCACCATTATATAAGTTATACTGTATTATTCCGAACAGAAAAGGTTGAGACATCTTAATTTATACCAAGAGAGGTCTTTCTCTCATTATCAGGCTTCAGGCTTCAGCCAGCTGGTGTTTTTAGCCATCCTGAATTGTATTAGCAGGGATGCTACGTGCACTACTCACTGTCCGCATCAAATCCAACCAGCACAACTGGGGACATGGGATTCAAACCATACCAGAATAACAGCCTCACCATCACAGCCTGTGTTTCTGACACCCCCCCCCCCAATCCACCCCAAAATAGAAGAGAAATCTTCCGGAGAGAAAAATATGTATTAGATAAAATGTGCTCAGCCCCTATGAGAGCTGCTGCATTTAGTGTCATTTGCATTTAGTCATACAAATAAAAACATGCCTCAACAACACTCTTACTCCAGAGGAAGATGCCAGATACTACTTTTCATGCCTGCTTACATTACTTGACCTTAAAAGACATTGCAGTAATTGACATTTAACACATCTTCAGGAATGTGGACACCGACTAGTCATCTCATCAATTACACCTACCGTGCATCTACACTCATCCTGCATTTTATCAGATCAACTGACCATATGGGTGCACATTGTTCTTTGCAAGTTCAGACTGTAGTCCATCTGTTTCTCCACATCATTTGTTAAACCTGTTTATCAATGGTCAGGACCCCACAGGACCCCTGGCAGGCAGGTATTTTTGGGGGTAGGATCATACTGAGCACAGCAGTGACACTGACATGCTGCAGTGGTATGTGAGGGTGTGTGTGCTGCAGACTGGATCACACACACATCAGTGTGTGGGGGTCCTGACCAGTGATGAACAGGAGGCTAACCAATGATGCGGAGAAACAGATGGTCTACAGTCTGTATCTGTAACATACAAAGCGCACCTATATGGCCAGGGGAAGCTGATAAAATGGAGTGCAGATAAGAAGTAGAGGTATCTAATGAAATGGTACATCAATGTAGCTTATAATTGTATGCAGCTAAAATAATTTGCTGACTCCAAGAAGAAGCAGGACCAAAAAACATTTTGAAGAATGTATAATCCCCTTGTTACTGGGTGAACAAGTGGACTTATTTACTAACAGCAAGAGATTCCCATAATGTTATATTGACAATTTACTGCAAAGGCTAACTGGCTACTGGGTAACTAGGATGTCATACGTGCCAAAGTGCAGAGCCTTATATTAACACAGAACAGGCTAATTAGAGCTACATGTCTAATGTTTACACCACAACAGGTTAACATGTAGCTCTGTGTGTCAAAATGCACACACACAAAGCCCTACCAGTCAACACAAGGCATTATAAGACTTTTTATAATGAAATTTTTTTCAGATGTCTTCACTGTTGGGACAAATCTGCGACAACAAAATTGTAACTTTATATGCAGAATAAAAAATCTTCACAACAGGGTTTTTAAAAATCCGTACCTTTACCCTTCAGGATACAAATGCTGTCACTGCTTTTGTATGTTTAGTTCCAGCCTTTATCTGAATCACTTATCCTAACCAGGGTTACTGGAGCCTATTCCAGCACTCATAGGCAAAAGGCAGAGAGATGCCCTGGACAGGTCAACAGTCCATCGCGATGCAGACATACACACAAAGACATTCACACCTTGGGGAAATTTAGAGTCTCTAATCCACCTGTCATCTGTTGCCTGGGGTAGATCCTGGCAGAAACCCATTCACACACAGGGAGAACATACAAATGCCACATCCCAGCCACCCTCAAACAGGAATCAAACCCAGGATTTGGGTTCTGTGAGGCCTTCTCAGTGTGAGGTAGCTGCACCATCGTGCTGGATAAATTATATTTCTTCATTTAAGCCTCAGAACAAAAGTGGCACGAATTTGTGCCGGAGGCACAACAAATAGTAAATTGTCACCTTATGGCCAAACAGCTCCTTATATGGAAGTTCCCCCAGTTTGTGTTGATGCACAGACGTCAGACGTCATGCTGATCTTTGTTTGGTGTTCCTATGTCACATAGAACCTAGGTTACTGTAATGTGATAATTATGTGATAATAATAACCGCTACTGGGGTTTTCAAAATAGCATCACGTGCAAATGAACATAAAGAACAAAAATGAACACATTTCTTTTAAAGTAGATCTTAGTAACGACCAAAAAAACTCTTTGAACCTGAGAGAACTTTCAGGATAGTCTCCGTCCACAATTGGGAGGGGAAAACCTGCAGAGGGAGGGTGTCCGCATCGAGTAAAAGTACAGCAATGGCAAGCGCATAGGAGAACAAACACCAGTGTTAGACTGTTTTACACGTTTTTTTTTTTTTCACATTCTAAGGGTTAAAAACATTAACATTTGTTACAAAGTAGCAAATGCACACCTTCCCCCTTGTGAAGTAGATGTAGCAAACCTTTAAAACCCAGTGCATTTTTATGACAATTGGACCTTAAGGACTGCGCTCTACCTCTAAATGAGGGTACATTTACACTGTTCATTCCCTGGGAGTCAACATTTCCTGGACTGTCCTTTTTTTAAAACAATTTATATGGAGTACATTTGACGCATGCTGTATTTTGGAATTCAGAAAGATTCTATTTCTGTGAAAAACTGAAGTTATACACAAAGGATGATGATGGTTTTGAAACAGGTCTCCAAAGATTGTGCTGATTTTTCAGAGATGGTCAGTGGTTCAGGTTTTACAGCAAGCAATACAATGTTCTGTCTACCAAAACACATTGTTTAACATCATCTTCATGGAGAGTGTTCACTGTGGGAGACTGCCCCATTCACACTACAGTACCTTTTTTCTTTTTCGAAGGAAAGGTTCTGCCTTGATAAGCAGTTAGGAGAGCCAAATGGTGCTCTTTAGAAAAGTTTCTGTGTCTTCACCTTCAAGGCTGAACGGTATTGGTGGCTACTTCCCTGCAGATGTATGGGCAATAGCAAGCCTTTTTCTCTATTTATGTTGGAGTCTGCCGCTCTGTGAAGGAGAACGAATAAATTACTCCACATTGGTGGAGGGGCAGAAAAACACACATTTTGTGTGCACAGTGTATCTATGGGTACCATCCATCACAAAGAGGCAGAGACTTTTAAGACGAGTCAGAAAGCAATGTTGCAGTAATGGCTGGCAACATTTGAAAACATTTATATGCTTCTTTTTTTTTTTTTTTTGCTCCCACTTAATGGGCTTACAATGACGAGTCAGTTAATTAGAGCACCTCTCAGCGAGCTGAAGGACAAAGAGAATGGAAGAGCACTCGCCCTCTTATGTAAAAAGGAGAAATGTGTTTACTCGTGTCTCCTGATTTGCCAGCTGAATGCAACAAAAACGCCAAATGAATCATTTCCTGTTGGAGGCACGGCTGCCATCATTTTGCCTGTGTGCTGCAGCGGCAGCGGGAACATTGAGGCCATTCTGAAGACAGATTGGATCTGACTTTTGAAGAGCTGCCACAGAAACAAAAATGCTATCTTG
Source organism: Alestes dentex (assembly GCA_037576975.1). Lineage (NCBI taxonomy): Eukaryota > Metazoa > Chordata > Actinopteri > Characiformes > Alestidae > Alestes > Alestes dentex. The sequence goes on from JBBIGA010000153.1 coordinate 3,784,778, forward strand.
GCAAGTGAAATCACCCTCAATCTAGTCAATGTATCTGTTTTTCATTTTGAGAATGTTGGAAGAATATTGTGAAATTTTTCAACTTATTACCCAGCAAACATGAGACAACTGCCAGCTGTGCAGATTATATCTGTATCCCATCATTTGGCCCAGGACCATGTCTGTATACCTGCATAAAGTGAAAATCAGGTTCAGTTTTTGGGTGTCTGACAACAATCCATCTTGGACATCGATATTCAGTTCAAAATCTGAATGTCTGGCTGGGAGATTTTTTGGGGATGTCTAAGACAGATGCAAAGAATTGGCAAAAGTGAAATTCAGCTATGGTTGCCATAATTGTCCTACTGCTGCCATTGTGTGCTATCTAAATATTTGGACAAATTATACTTAATGCTTTGGCAATATTGTTCTTGAAAAAGACATAATAAAAATGTCCATTCTGGTTCCACAGGGACCGTGTGCCAAAAAGGCATTCAGAAGACATTTTCTGGATGTAGCTTCACTCCCTGGGTACTAGACATATGTTCTTTATATTATGATGTGAGTTGGTTTATGCTTAGCGTAATTCTTGAAATAAGTTAAATCATTTACAATATTTCTTTAAGCAAGTGCAGTCATGTGCCAGGAGAATCAGAATCTTTATTCTAGGTTAAATGACTCATAACAAACTAATATTCCTGAAAGAATCTGTTTTTAAGAAATATAGGTAAGATAAGCTGATGATTTTTAATATGATTTATTTTTTTCTGATTATATTTGAAGCACTCTGTCAGAGAGAAGCTAGGATTTACAGTTAAAAGAGGAGCTGATAATCTAGTGGGACGTTGTTGCCACAGTGGAACTTTATTGTAGGGGTGACTGTGGGCTACCCGTAGTTGCCTGAGGCATCGCAGTCTGGGTGGCGAACTCTTAGTAAAGGCCCCAAAATAGAAGCACATCAAGCTTGAGCTCCCGCAGAGACCTTATTCAGACAGCATTGGTAATTGGGTCTGAGAGTGGTTCTTACTAAACTGCAAAATGAATACTTAATCTCCAGTCAAACATTTACCCAGAGAATCACTTTGGAGGGCTTTTTTCAGCCCAAGGCATCATCAACAGGGTCATCAGCATTATCATGACTATCTACTGCCTACGTTTTTTCTCGTGGAAAAAATTAGACAACTTTCGAAACAAATTTTGGGTACATTATGTGCAGGGGTTGACATAAGTGGTTTGCAAATGCGTGGCAGTTTTCAGTCTTCACAACGCAAACCTAATTTTGTGACTTCATACTGCGTGCCCCGCCCGCCCCACCCCTCGACTTCACGGCCTGACCCGGTACGAGACCACCTCCCCTCGGACCATGGGCGAGACACAGACCTCTGCGCCCCCCCCACATAAGTGTAGGACAGGACTACACAGAGTGCAAAGAGAGCAAGAGAGGGAATGCTAGAAGGAAAAAGGAAAAAACAAAACAACAGGACAAGACAACATTTAGTGCAGTCAATGTGTGAATGAATACAGCATTAAGTTTTTTGCCATTTTTGAAAGTTGACCATTATTCCCTGCACTAAACAAAAATGTTACCAAACAAAATTATTAAGCAGTCACAATACAAATAGTTCTGCATACATGTTGCAAGCATGCTAGCACTTTTACATCAGTGTAAAACTCGTTAAACTGTAGCGCTTTACTGCAAAAGCAATGTGGCTACCAGCTCAACACTTGATTTGCACTGTACATTCTTTGAATAATGCCCATGAATAATATCCATTACAATGAAGAGTGTTGGACTTTATATAACATGTATATAACACCTTTCCTATTTTGACTACTTAACAACCCCGCAATTGAGGCTAAGTATATCAATGGAATGGGTTCCTATATCCTCATACAGTTGTGTAACCAGAGATGCCTCTGCCAAGCAAGAGGATGATCAAAGAAAAGGAGGACGGAGGATATGTGAGGCTGGAGGTATCCCCAGACCTAATACCTTCTTGCACTCTGAGCTGATCAGAATGTCCAAGTGAGAGCTTGTGGATCTGCAGGGCAACAGAGGAAAGCAGCAAACGGAGTAAAAATGGAAATGACAGGCTATATGTGTTAATGTGCTTTTAAGACAGGAAAGTAAAATCAGGCTCCATCTGGCTGCACTAGAGGTGCATTAAAGTTAAAAGTGTAAACAGAATCCAGCCAAAGTATAGCAAGATGAAATGCGGACATGAAAAAAATGTGTAAACAGCCTCAGTGAAATCTGAATACAGGACAATATGACTTTGGACATTGTTGGTCAACCACAGTGTCACATGGGGCTTGGATAGGGAGGCACAAATGCAGGGTTCCATTTCTCTTGACTTTTATTTACACAACAAGAGCTCAAACAAGGCACAAGAGCCAAAACACAAAGAGAACTAAATCACTGGAGACAGGGCAAACACTACACAGAAGACGGGTGCAGAAGATGGTGGACCGACACAAGGGCGTGACACAACGCAACTTAAATATACAAACAACTTGGTCATAAACCAATCAACAACCACAATCCCTCAAACTCTAACACAAGACAGCTGTGACTTTGACAACATGACCTCAGACACAGTAAATCCCAACACATTTCAAAATAAGAGTCCAATAATACACATTAAACAATGGCCGCCTATTTCGGCTGCGGACTGTGGACGTAACACAGAAGATGCGGGCCATTTTCTAAAATGTCATTAATTTTTCCCCACAAACACACAAAGAAGCCTCAGGCTCAGGGCAGGTTTAAAGAATTATAAGATGATGACATGTCTTTAGAGGTGGATGTTTACAGTGGTGGACGAGTGTGATAAAATACAGAAACACAAATTAAAAACGAGTAGGTAGAAAGTGGACTGGACTTGCACTTCCTTACTTATCTGCACTGATCAAACAACGCGTCACTTCTCGTCCTCTCATGGCATCAGAGGAGAAGAGGAAGACATGCGTCAAGACTCTTTTCAGTCTTGGCCCCCCAGTGATGAAATGAACCCCCACTTTCAATCTGTTTCAGATCTGTGGAGTCCCTCGCTGTCTTCAAGCGTTGTATGAAAACTTTCTTCAAGGAACACCTTGGTGACTAACTAGGCCCTTTTGTTATTGCTTAATAATTTATTTTTCCCTATATAAAAAAAAAACTTTTGGGCACTTACCCTCTTAAACTAAGTAATGCTTTCCTTACTTATGCTTTAACCTCTGACTTTTCTTTGACAGGATCTATTAAGGTGTGTAACTTAGCTGGCAGTAACTGGGTTGAATAGCAGATGTTGATTTAAGGATAGCTTTTCAGGTTTCAAGATCAGAAGTGGACTGCTTGAGCAACAGTGTATGTTGCTCTGGATAAGAGCGTCTGCTAAATGCCGTAAATGTAAATGTAAATATGTGGCACATATCAAGGGGGGTCCAAAACACAGTAGGGAGGTTTAGTCCAAAGTCTTGACTAAACCTCCCACATCATGTACCCATTCGCAGTGTGCAGGTAAATGGTGTCAGGAGAGAACGACTTCACAACAACGGATGACTGGGCTATATTTAAGATTCTAAAGTTTGAACATGAAAACAGTTTCTTACTGATATTCATTTATTTATTTATTTTGCCACACTTAAAAGCTCCACCACACGGCGGTATCTCTTTCTGTTCTTTTCTTTTAACACTGCCTCTTTGTGCTGTTCAGGAGGGACAGGAATTATTTTTAAGAACATCACAGCTTTGTTCTTGTAACAAAAGTTTACCTGCAAAACACATGATACTTTGATGGTTAGCCTGGATGACATGCAAAATGCTACAAACAGGATTAAAAAGATGCAGAATAAAAATGAAAAGTTTAATTCCCACTCAAGAATGTCACATTCAACATTTTAGCTCTGGGACCGAACTCTAAATAGTAATTACTCTAGAAGCTTCACTTTAAAAACAGAAACACTAGAGCTTACACTTCATTCTCCTTTTGAAAGCAACTTGAACACACATAAGTGCTTTAAATGACAATCTATATACACTTGAACAGTGATCAATAGAAGCTGCATTGAAGCAGTGTGCATGAAAGGGAACCCACGAGGAATGAGGGGTGAAAGGGGAGGGGTGAGAGCCCCCTGCAGTGAAAACAGTCTGCAAAAAATTGCCAGCGATAAAATGGACAAACGCAACCTGCCTGACATCACAATAAAAATCATGGCGACAATAAAAAAATGGCTTTTAAACACAATGAAAATACTTCTATAAGTATTACCTTCCTTTCTTACCAATGAAAATCCAGACAACTTTTATTATTTTTTTTAACGGTTCCATTATACAAATGCTTTCAAACAGTATTGAAAGAATAAAAAAGTTGCACAATTCACCTCCATTGAATTGAATTGCTACTGAAAGAGGGAGATAAAAATGCAGTGTTTACAGATAGTGGAAGGTCAGTTCAGCTCATGCACTCATGCATAGTTTGTGCCAAATGTGTGGGGTTTTCTTGCCAAAGTGAACATTCTGCTAATCACAGAAATGCTCAACGCACATTTTACTATTTTATACTTACTTTTGAGAGCACATAATACTATCATGTCAAAGGTTTTACTTATTTAATCACAGATATAAATGGAGTCATTTATCTTTATAAGTCTGTAGACAAAATGCACTGATACACTGATGTCAAGCTCTACAGACAGTAGAACTTATATTTATCACCTGTGTACATTTACAGTTCTTCCATTAAAAGATCAGCAACAATGGTGATTTAAATCATTTTTTTTATTGTGACAAATGCTTTGCTCATCATACTGCCAACTTCAAAAAAAGGAAAGTTATTTTTACTGAATTATACAGCAAAACTGTCTCTCGCACACAGTTAAAGACATGAAACAATGAAAGAGTCAGAAAGAGACAGAGAGACTGAAACTGTAAAAGAGGGCAGAGTCCTGTTCTGTGATGAGCTGACAACAGAAAGCCTCATAGTGGTGCAGCCTCGCCTGCTTTTCAACTAAGGCCCATTTCTCGTATGATGCAATGCCTGTTTTGTTCATGTACAGGGTTTGCGCAAGAATTCCACCTAAACCAGAATGCCTCTGCTGAAGTCTGGTCACATATTTTTTTAGACTAGCAAGTTTAACAAAACAGAAAGTAGAAAACATCTGAGCATGGCGTACTAGAACACTTTATTGGGAGTACGGAAAGTGTGTTCGACTACATTGCCCAATATTGCAAAACAAGTTTTATACTCTGTAATATAAGACAGCTGGTAGTTAGGGAGAGGCACCTGCAATCAGAAGGTCATTGGTTCAAATCCCAGGACCTCCAGTGGCGCCACTGGGGTACCCTTGAGCAAGGAGCTGTGTTGTTTCACACTGTTCACACTGTGTGGCGTGTTCATGCGCGACTATATGGGCCACTTTACTTTACTTTAGGCTGACCCCTCTATCGATATTCAGTGAACAATATATAAAGTCTCATTTCTATGGAGCAGTGGACAAATAGAAATGAGAATTAATATATTGAATGGACATGATTCGGTGTGTCAAGTGGGAGCAATAAAATGTTACATCAACACAGTTCTTTCCAAAAGAAGCAAACTGCAATACAGCAATTGTGTTGATGTAACATATTTTATTCATATTGGTAATGTCGATATTTCCCAAACTTTCATAACTTTGTAAACAAGTTAAAAAAATGACAAAAATGGAGATGGAAAACATGGTATTCATATTTTATTCATATACATTTATTCTAATTCCAGTCTGTGGTCATCACCAGCATGGCATATCAAGCTCTTGTTGAACCCAGATGAACAGAAAATCATCTTCCCCATTGAGAAATGCTTTCAGTGCAGGTAGTAGCTACATTATTATTTACCTTTGTAAGAGTTTTACTGTACTTGTTTGTGTGATAAACACCTTCATGTTATTTTCATCTGAACAGATCAATGCAGGGCCTCCCCAAACACGAAAAGAGCGGCTTCAGTAAACAGTCAGTAATACAGTGTTCAAAATTCCTGGATGTCAAGATAGAAATTCTATTTCTGGGATGAAACTCACTAAATATTTATTACTCAGGGAGCTCGCCCTGGACCAGAATGGAAACAGTTGCTGAAGCTGTTAGAACATATAATTCAAGTCTCTGCTCCCTGTTTGAACACACATAGTGAAGGTATCTAATGTGATTGGGCATACACGGTGTACTTATGGATCTTAAAAAAACAGCATGGAATTTGTGTTAAAATAATGAGCCCAAATGGCCATTGTTGACTAGATTAACTGCATTATTAACAGCCATTAACACCTTTAGTTAAATGCATTAATAACAACTGGTGGCCTGGCGGTCAGTGGTTCGCCCTGTGATCAGCAAGTCATGGGTTCGAATCCCAAGACTGCTAGTGGCACCTCTGAGGTACCCTTGAGCAAGGTACCGTCCCCAGGTGCCGTGTTCCCGGCTGCCCGCTGCTTCACCTGGTGAATGGGTTAAAAAATAATTTTCTGCTGTTCACACTGTGAGCTGTGGTGTGTTCACGCATGACAAAATGGTCACATTACTTACATTCTACAAGCTGCAGGTCTCATAATTCCCAGTGAATTAGGTCTCATAATTCCCAGCCAAAGTGGTTGTTTTGGACACAGTGGCTCTTTAACGAGTTGTTCAGTGCGACCGTCTCCCTGTAACCAAGGCAACCTTTTCACAGCTGCTTCGCAGCAAACTGTACATCAGAAACAGCAACTAAAAATAGGCTTCCATTGCAAATGGTCACCCCGAGGTTATCTGAGATGTGAACGGTTGGAAGATTCAAGCCTATTGATTGTTTACATTGTTATTTATTGACACGAGCTAAAGGCCCGACTGCTTCGGCCGAGGAGCTGCCGTAGTCGGTGTTACCAGCTAAGAGGCTTATCAATATATTGCTTTATGAGTGAGAAGCTTCAGTGCAAACAAGAACAGAAGATCCTGGATGCTGGTTGATGTTCCACCAGGGAGGCGCAGAAAAAAAAAAAGGTTCACAGGTGTGGGTGGGCAATCAGTTGCAATAATTACTGTATGATCTCACTCCCGCTAGTTCTTGAACTTGTGTTTCTTTTGCCATCTTCCTCAGGGTGCCTTCCCTCATGCTCGGAACCCTGTTCCTCTTTGATAGTGTGAGGAAGGTGAGCTAGTCCCTCGCAGCAGGAGAATCCTGTAGCAGCATTTTCACTCATACACACACACACACACACACGCACACACGCTTAATGAACTGCCGTATCACATCCCATGCAATAGATCTTCTTGGGCATGCAGACTTATTTTCCCAGGGTTCCACTGAAGTCTTCGTTCTGAGAGCAGGAGACGTGAGCTGGTAGAGGAGGATGTAAGCCGCCCCCCCTCTTGGCTGGTCTCTGTGGCGAGCAAGGAGGCCTAGGAGCACGTGCTGTGACTAAAACAAACCGGTGGACTCTGCTCTTCCCTCCTTCTTTCCTGATTCTTTCACAGGCAGAGGTACAGCATGAGCTGTCTAATTTGGCTTCAATCTAAAACACGTTTTCTTTGAAGTGCCCCACTTTTCTTTGATCAGCATGCAATTGATAAGGACCATATGAAAGTGAAAAAATGATCACAGTTACGTTTGGATAAAAATGTTTTTCGGCTGCTTGCTGTTTCTGTTGACTCTTAATACCAGGTGAAGCTGCACAGATCCTGATCCTGCAGGGTTCCACTTTCACAGGTTCAGCCTGGTCTTACCCAAATAAGAAATATTCATAGAAATATTAATATGGCCATCAGCTAAGAACAAGCTGCATACCTATCTTTCTAACCACTGTGACATTGCGCTATTTAAAACTGAAAATTGTTCCCACAGTTTTCGCTTCCCAGTGTGATGAAAATGAAATGTTTCTGAAGGTTTTTCATCTGTTGTATACAAAGGCTGTTTCTCTGCTCCTTGATTTTTCTTCGCATCCTCTTTGTTAGCCTGTTAAAGCGTCAGCACACAAATCTGCACGCTGTGTTAATTAGAGAGGAAAGTATTGGCCAATAAAACTAGGAGGTGTAAACCTCAAGTGTAAATATTCGGACTCACTCTTCTTCACTCTTATAACTACATACCTTACTTATTATTTTCAAAGAGGCTGCTGAACTATTGAAGTACTTACTGAGTGGTAAAACCTTGAAGAGTAACAAGCAAGTAATATTTTTTTTCATGTACAATATTTCAATATTTCTTTGCAAAATGTGCAAAATTTCTGGTGCAATATTACTGTGTCTTATTCAAGCGCTATCTTATCTTATCTTATCTTATCTTATCTTATCTTATCTTATCTTATCTTATCCTATCAAATACTAAGAAAACAAAAGTCATGGCAATAACATGCCTTTTTAACCTAACTGTATATCCTAAATTCTGTGGATCCTCCCTCCATTCCTGCAGTAACAGTCTCTCCTCGTCTGGGAAGGCTTTACACTGGATACTGAAACACTGAAACATTGATGTGAGGATTTAATTGCATGCACCCCCTAGAGGTCAGGTGCTAATGTTGGATGCCACTCCAACTCAATGTTTTTCTAGTTGTGTGTGCCCAGATGAACACCTGTTTAAGTAATGGGTGCACCTGCCAGGATATTGTGAAAAAGTTTTTTCATCCTGAGTTTCGAAATTATTGCATTTTTGCCACAGTGAATGCTTTTAGATCCTAAATAAATTACAAAAAAGATCTATCATATCTACCATCTATATATTTCTTCTTTTACAAAGGAGTTTACGTTAAAGTTCATTTCCATCCTTTCTTTGTGCCAGAAAGTACTGTATAATCAAATGACATACGAATGAAGTGAGCACGTTGAACACAGCCAGGTTGAACATAGTTAACCCTGTTCAACATAAACCTCGCACATTTTGAAGTTTCCCTAACCACAGTTTGTTTAAAAAGCACACTAAGACATGATAGGAAATCCAAGAAAAAACAAAAGAAATAAAAAAAGTACATTAATCAGAAAAGAGTTATGAAACCATTTCTTATGTTTTAGAAATTGCCAAACTAGAGCAAGAGGCATGATTTTCATACTAAGAACCCTTGGAACATTGGTGAATCTTTCTAGAAGTGTGTGTCTGCCATAATGTCTCCAACGGTGAGGGCAAATCATCCAAGAAGTCTGCAGAGTTCCAATTAAACATCCAAGAACTGTAAGTCTCTCTTGTTCTCTTAAACACTTTCACAGCAATGTAAAAGACTGATATTCATTGATATTAAATATTGGTTGATGTTAAAAATCCTGCAATGTCATTAGTTAACTTGGGCAATTGTTTTTTATAAGGCAGTTTGCATATTGGAAAACTTTTCTCTTCAGTGCATGACAATTTAAAAATTCAATTTTGTATTTTATCTTAAAACCATTAAGTCTCCTGGGGCCAAACGTGATGTCACGATTCCCCAACAAGGATCCGAATACAGAGTGTGATAAAACAAACGTGCTTATTCCAAAGGGCAAAATTTCACAAAAACAGAGGCCAGCAAACAACCAAAACCAAAGGGGCAAACACATCCAAATCAATAGGCAAAAACAGGTCAAAAAACAGAGCAAGACTGGTCCATAATCCAGAAAGACAGTCCGAGAGGTTACCAAAACAATAAAGGAATGGCAAGAATCAGGGTTGAGGAAAACAGCCAAAATGAGTCAGAGACAGATATGAAAGAATGTCTCAGAATGCGAGGAAATCCACTGACAACACTTCACAAAGTTATTTATGCAAGTAGTGAAGTATTTATAATAATAGTACCAGACTCATGTGGTTAAAACTGAGCTAGATCTACTCATAAAATGTTTTGGTGGAGATCTGGAATGGAGTTTGGCTCAATGTCAGAGTGAATGTCTGGAGTGGAGTTCTGCCACTCTAATCTCAAAAGTAGAATGTTTTGGGACAACCATGAAAAAATCAGAGCTAAATCTGGGTAAACATATTGGAGTGAACAAACAAATGGCAGTTTTCCATAGGCATACAGAAACTGTACATAAAGTGTACTGCAATGGCACTGTACTGCAGTGTATCTCAGTCTGGTAACAGAGTTTCTGTCCCGACAGCAGTGCAATTCTCTCCCGACAGTTTACGACCAACCGTTGTCCCAAAACCACGCCCATGGAGTCAAACCAGCGGATCTTCAGTCTAAACTGCTGGGAGTGCTTGTACTTTGTTTTCTTCGCAGTTGTTAGTTTGTATCTCCATTGTTGTTTTTTTGCACATACAGTTAAAAAAGGGCCTCTTTCCATGTTGTAATGACAACATTCCAATCAATCAGAGATGAGTGATGCAGTCATAAACCAGACTATAATTTAGAAGAAATCATAAATGTTAACTATGAGCTACAAAGGACTGTTGCTCTGCCATTCACAGTTGTAATGAGACAGACGAAGTAAATGTGATGTCGAAATAACTGGCAGCTTTTTTAAAGTAAGAAGTACTCCTGAGGCACTCAAGAGGATTATGAATATAAAAAGCCTTTATTAAACTTGACTATAAAGTAAAAACATGCCTACATGTTTCGGCCAAGATTTCGGCTAGTTTAAAAATGGCAGTCAGTATAGTCCATTTTCACATGACGTAGAGAGTAGTTACAACACACAAAAAGCTATGTTTAGGAAAAGCCCAGCTACTGAATTTGCATTTCAGCCAAACCATTGTACTTTGGACATTAAAGAGCATGCACGGATATATTTTGGGGCTGGAGTTAGTGGGGATGTAAATAGGACCAACACAAGGTGAGAATGAAAATTATTCACTGGGAATTCTTCTGGTTTTAATCAGACTTGATTGCTGGCCCAGCCACTGAGCCATATTCAACTAAATTCAACCAAACAAGCATTATTTTACCCCAGAAATCACATAGGAAAACAGCTGTTATTCAGCACAAAATTGATGCCAAAAACATTTTTTTGCCAATTGAACCAGATACAATGTGCAAAAACGTACGTCTTGCTGCCTTGGCTTTTAGCTTGTGGTCTTTCTCATCTGATAAATCATTTCTGTCATTTAGGTAATCCATTCTCTCCGTAATTTAAAGACAGTTACTACAGTAACAGGTGTAATAGAGTATTCAGCTTTCAAGCCGCAACAGTAGTTCTCTTCTAAACAAACAAACAAATAAATAAAACAGCTTGCCCCTCAACATACACCTCTTTCAAATGTTCTTCCTGCCCGCAAGATACATCCACAGCAGGGGGGTTTCCTACTCTTTAAACTGGAAGATACCATTCTAGACACAGCGGACGTAGTGATGGTGATTTTTCGCTTAGACCCGACTGACCCTTTGTGATTAGGAACTGAATTATAAGCCTGTGAGACATCTTTTTTTATTGAACCACCCCTGATTTTACAGTTTATCTAATTTCCTTTCAAATCCCGTGAATGGTTATTCTAGCAGCTGGCGGTGACTTGGAGCTCTTTAAAGATGGATCTCAATGTTTCGAGGTGCTCAGGGTTTTCAAAGGCAAGCTGAATGGAGTAAAGCAGGGCCAGGTACCCCATCACATGCCAGAAGACCCTGGAGAGATTCACTGAGGATGAAAAGCAATGTAGGCCTTGCCTCTATGTGCAGCCAGCGGGGGAGAATAGGGAAGGCTGTCTGACCTTTCCCTGCATATGCTCCATTAAGGATGCAGGCTGAGTCACACTCAATTGAGTTTCTCTGAAAAACAACTGGCTCTTAAATTGGCGTAGAACAGTGTGTTCCCCTAGCTCCATATTCAATATGTCAAGAAGCGGACCAGGTAGCCCTGGACTTAACACCAATACATTTCCTTTTATACTGGGAGAAACAGACATGAAAACACACACACACAACACACACACACACACAAACAAACAAACACACAATCTCCCCAAGTAATAAAAAGTGAGAACATAACATTGGAAAAATACTGGAAATGGGAAAAAAAAACCACAGTCCAGGAAAAAATAACAAGACACCCAATTACTTTTCTGCATCTGTAGGTTCAGCACTGAACCCTTGGACCTCTTTGCTTTGTCCACAAAAGGACAAACACTTCCTGACCATACTTAACCAATGGCTGGCAAAGGCTAAATCAATAACCCATTAAAAAAATAATACCCGTGTGCAATTAGAGATAGGAGCTTTTGTGTTTTCTTTGAAAGGAAAATGCTCAGCAAATTTAATACAAATATCGATTCACTACATTGGACACCATATTTCTCTTTCTATGTTTATGGGGATCCAGATACTTATGAATGTACAAAATCTTTAAAAGATAAACCTAAATTCATTGAAAGAAATCTAGGATTTCTAGTTGCATTTACAGTAGGGAGAATCTGGGTTATAGGATTTCTGGGGAGGGTGATATTGGTTCTTCTGGTTGTCTGAATGTTCTAGGATAGTAAACCTGTGTAATATTACCATATAGATTGGTTATCTGTCAGTGTCATTTCCATTTTGATGGAGGCAGGCTAGGAAGAAATGGAGGGTAATGTGCTGCAGCATGATGGAGAGGTGGAGCAGTGCATAGGTATCACTGTTCCATATGCTTTATGAAAAAAAAAACCCAATTCAATGAGCTGCGCAAGGCAGTGAAATCAGCTGTCTTACAACCAGCTCTTGTTTAAAGAGGACTACATGCTTTTACATTGTTGCTGATCACTGTACTACATGCACATGAATTTTGCTTTGATCTCTCACTTGCTAAATAGCTCATTTTCACTGGGCATGGACACGCAAGCGCTGTCTAAAAAAATTCCTTGGTATCCTCTGCATCATTTCCGTTATGTAGTCTACTCTATATCCCTTCTTGGAAACAAGTACTTTCCCTGTTAATACCTCAAATTTCACCTTTCAGAATCAGAATCAGAAAACTTGATTGATCCCAGAGGAAACTGCATTAACCAAATTCCTGTCTCTAACCCGTATTTCCTCCTCTTTATCTTCCATGTAATCAAAGGCTAAATTATATCTTAAAGCAGGGGTGCCCAGCTCCTGTCCTGGAGGGCCAACACCCGGCTTATTTTCCTGCTCAAACACACTTGGTTCAACTTAGACTATATTCTGTAGAGTATTTATGAGGTCAGGCACTGATGCTGAGTGAGAAGGCCTGGATCGCAAACTCCATTCCAGTTCATCACAAAGGTGTTGGATGGGGTTGAGGTCAGGGCTCTGTGTGGGCCAGTCAAGTTCTTTGTGCACTGGGGCAGGCTAGAATAGAAAAGGCTAGAATAGAAAAGGTCCAAACTGGGTCCACAAAGTTGGAAGCATGGTGTCCAAAATGCCTTGGCCTGCTGAAGCATTAAGAATGCCCTTCACAAGAAGTAAGGGGCCAAGCTCAAACCCTTAAACAGGCATGTCCCAATACTTTTGTCCATAAAGAGTACCTAATAATTGCTAGCTTTAGTGAGTATGTTTGAGAGCTACCAAATTCTGCTGGATACAGGTCTTTCACCACAAGAGCACCCCTGTGTTAAAGCTTATAATTCAATGCACTCAAAGCCCTGAACACTGGCTGAGTTATTCTTAGGCAATAGGAGTGAGGAGTTGTAGCCTGTACCTGCAACGTGTTCCACGTTACATTAGCAATTCAGCATACATTTTGAAAACTTTCTTTTATGTGAAATGGTGCATTGTACAGGAAATTACCACATCAGATTTCTTTACAGTGGTGAACCAGACAGGAATCAGGAGTTTCAATGTCTGCACAAACATAGCCATTTTAATTGCTATGCATGACCAGTCAGAATCAGAATCAGAATCAGAATCGTGTTTATTGGCTAAGTATATACAGGGTATTTGGTTCCGGTCGATGGTGTCTCTCAAGCACAACCATAAAAACACAACAATATACGCAATCTAAAAACACAACAA
>JBBIGA010000153.1:3798680-3818501 GCA_037576975.1 Alestes dentex
ACAGTCTTACAGTCATTAGTTACAGGGACAGTCTTACAGTCATTAGTTACAGAGACAGTCTCACAGTCATTAGTTACTCTTTCTCAGGAGCTGAATTTAAGAAGTGGGAGAAAATGGTCAGAATCTCATGTTATGGTTAAACTGAGTTCAGTTCTGTCTGGGAGAACCAGGCTGGACAGAGTCTTCATAAGAGTCTCCATCCAGTTTTCCTTTCATCTTGGCACTTGACCAAAATATTGAAATGTTATTTGTACAAACTACCTTTTTATGTTTAATTAATATTTTATAAGCAACGGGCTGCAGTTTTCCATAGATTTGCTCTTTGAAAGTAGGGACCTAAATGGCCCATTTCAGTGGAAGCATGAAGCATAATTTCAAGCGCCGATCACAAATCAGCTGACACACAATCATATCTCATATAAGAAGAAAACAAGGGGTAGCATTTTTACACACAGGCAGAGGACAGGAAAACTCAAACCAGACTCTTCTCTGTCCAGCCTGATTCTCCCAGACAGAACTGAACTCAGTTTAACACCTAAAGCAGTTTTCAAAAATGAAATAAAAACTAACATCTGCTGCGAATGGAGCTGGTGCTCCACTTCCTTCCAGTCTAACGTCCTCCGTCTCTACCGCACAGTACCCGTGACAAAGTTCTGGCACCCCGTCTCCTCCCTGCCCCTCAGTCCTTCCGTCCTCTCCTCTCTCTGTTCTTCAAAGAGCAGAGGCTCCCAGAACAGCAGCTCATTTCCATCAAACTGACTTTGCATAATGATCCCGACTCCCTGCAGAACTGCTGTCACAAGTTTGAGTTTGATGGAAGGAGGAGTTTCCATCTGTAGTTTAATGCTTACTGGCTTCCCTGAGATCCTCACAACCTGCAGACATGGACACTGCGTTCTTTTATTTCTTTGATTACTATTTTTAATTACTATCGTTATTTTTTTTCGTTCTCTGTTTGATGTTTGTCTGGAAGTCCTGAAGGAAGCAGCTTTCCTTTTAAAAACACTCGTCCTCCTTCTTCAGCTACACCTCACTGCCTCGCTGTTTACTGCAAGAACAGAGGGAGATTTGTTACTTTTAGGAGGGGGATTGTCCAATGGGAGACACACACACACACACACACACACACACACACACACAAATGCAAAGGCAGACTAATTAGAGGGATGAGTTTTGGCCATTTTGCTAATGTGTGAGTGCGGGGGTGAGTGTGAGTGTGGGTGAAAGGGGTGTGTGTGAGTGTAGGGGTGTGGAAGGGGTGTGTGAGGGTGAGGGTGTTCTTGATTAAGAATGTATGTATTATCAGAATCAGACTCAAAGTCAACAAACCGTTTATCAGTGTGTTTAAAAGTCAGATACTATGTGAACAAATTCTCCAGGTCCTCTATAGAGAACACACCTTGGCAGAATTGATAAAGTCTCTTGGATGAGAGACGAAACGTCTTCAACTCTCTACCCAAGTCCAGATGACTTACGAACTCCTTTCTACATTTATGACTGTACTGTATATTTGCTGAAATAAAAAAAATCCGTTTTTAAAGGGTTAATCGATGGTCTTTTCCGTAGAAAGTCACAGATCTGAAGCCACTTTCTCCAAAAGTATTATCTCTATCACCACCGCTAAAAAAGTAACTCTATCACCACCTCTACTCTTAGATGGTGCATTCAAAAGACACTTAATCTTCCGTGTCACTTTAAACTCAGTTCCAGGGTGCTTTTTGGAAATCAAGCACTTATTAGCCATGCAAGCTCATATACAAGCGACCCTTTTTATGCTAATAAACTAATCTCCCATTCCACGATTCCCATTAACATAATTTTTGTTAGATATCATTAGTCATCAAGCAGATGTTTACATCAAATAGATCATTCATCTAGTAAATATTTTGCAAGGACATTAATTAATTAGCTTTGCAACATACAAGAGGTGCAGTTAGAGTGTAACTGCGCTATTCCTGAATGAATATGAGAAATGGAGCCACAAAGCAGTGTTATTTCAGGTCATGTAAAAAGACCCATTTCGAGCTCATTTTGTAGGTATGTAGACCTCAGAGGATGTCGATTGGGTTTTAAATGGGTTACACTGCAATGTATGTGCCCATTATTGTCCCTATTACCAATTAACAGGTAGAATAGGAGAATAGAAGAATGACCTGGGAGTGTTGGCTGAGAATCTCCTGCTGGAAGAAACTCATATCTTACACATCTATATTCCTCTCAGTGTTTATTATCAGTGTATTTTTGTGGAATTGCTGGTTGTACTTGGCAGAGAACATCATCCTCTCTATTACTAATAGCTGCCCTAAAATAGCTGCCTCTCACTAAAGCTGCTCAAGTCAACTTAACTAACAAGGAGAAAGATCTGCCGTGACCTTTCTATCAACTCATCACATCCTTCTCGTCATCCATGGTTTCACTGAGGGGTGAATTCGCCCGCTCCTCAAACCCAAGAGCTAGACTGAATGACATTAGGAGAAAATACAGAGCACAGAACAGAGCGTGAATGCAATTGAGAAAAAGAAGGAAAGAAAGAGTGTGAAATCTACTATGCATGAATCATAAACCCAAACCTGACCCGAGCCTGATGATGTGCATAAAAAAATTGCCTGAATCCGGCACAAAACCTGATATTTTGTCAGGCCCCAATTGGCTCAGGTCGAGGAGGAGACCTCTGGCTGACTATAATGAAATGAGACACTAAGGGTCTGTGTTTGTCTGTGATTTGAATGTTATTTGTGAGACATGAAAAACATCCTACAGCTTTTTCTCAAGGCCTATTCTGAACGAGACACTTCTTTATGAGCTGAATAAGGGAAATGAATGGACACTTTTCTGACATGCCAGTGCTCCCTATGTGGACATTTTGAAGCGCAGATAGAGAGTTAAACTGTAATGGTGTTGTTGAAGTAAAAGGTAGTTGTATGGGTGTGGGAGATTTCACAGAGAAGTCAAAAATATGTCCTCAAGAATACCTTTTGTGACAGCTCCCAAACTTATTCTGCATCATTTTGAAAAGACAGAAGAACTTCTTACTTCTTACTCAGCCTCCTTACTGATTCATATGACTAACAACAGAATCCCATTACTGGCATGACTTGGGGCAGCTGGTGCAGGGAAAGAATTTCACACTGTTTACACCGTGTGCTGGGCTGTGCTGTGTTCACGCCTGACTATAAGTGGCCACTTTACTTTAAGCATTCAGGCTTTAAGGGGTTAAATGACCGGATCTCACACCTCATTTACTTAGCAGCTGTTGCAGATCGTTCGAGAGGCTGTTAGATCTCGGCCGGTACAAAACTGTCCTTTTGTGTCGTCTCTACAGTATCTTAAACGCATGCTTGCTCATATCTCATGACATGTCGTTTAAGACATCTTGTCTATCAAAATCCAAAAAAAACAAAAGAACTGTTGGAATGCAGAGGATATTTCTGAGCGCTGAGATGATTTACTCCCTCTTACACCAGGGTAAATGGATCAAACGCTTTAGCTGACTGGCAGTTAATGGCTGCACTCTCGTTCTCATGGGGTCCTGCCCTGCCAAACTCATTAGTGATAATTGGCCAGTCTTCTTAATGCAGAGTGAAACAAAATATCTGCACAGTGTTCTGCGACGGCTTGTCGCTCAAAGCACTTTTGCTCAACTGAGATATGCAGATTACACTGCGAGGCCGAATCAACAGAAGCAGAAGAAGCAAAATTTGGTCCTCAAACACAGAATTTCTCCTCACTCTTATGAGCACGGACTGGATGACTTAGTGATGCCACGTAGCTTTTGACTCAGTACTGAGAGTGATGGAGGAGTTGCCATGGTAAGGGACAGTCTGTGCAGACAGGGGGATTTTCCAGGATGATATGATATGTGGGAAGCGAATGCTGGAGGGTTTTTGTTCTTTTTCAGTCGCAACCCGGGAAGCCTCAAGACTACTCTGCCTACAGCGATAGATTTGTTGTTGTTATTGTTGTTTTCTTTTTCTAGGACTTATAGAGTGGATGGCATTCAAGGGTAAAGTGTACAAAGGATACAGGAAAGTTTATTGCAGCCCGAGGTGATAAAGTCTACCAATATCTCATTATACAGTTTCACTTACAGTTACATACACGTGAACTGACATTCACACACATGGCTAGATCAGACTAGGCCAACGGCAATTTGCATAAATCATCTCATGAATGATTTATTTTTTCTGTGAATCCAAACACAAACATAACCATGCCATAACCATGTCACAGCAGATGTCATGTACTGTAATGAATCAAAAACACAGATTATGTCCAGTAGCATAAACGTGTCACTTCCCTTACCAGTAAATGCTCATGTTATATGTTTATAAATCGAAATATGTGTCAGATTCTAAAAGTTTAGGGTCACATTCTCATTATTGAAGATGTTTAGCTAAATACAGTGGCAGAAATGTGACAGATAATATCACGCATGTACTTCATCATGGTATCACCAACATGGAAGTTAAAAGCAAAGGTCATGTTAAGAAATTTACTTTAAAACTTACTTAGAACTGATACCAATAATACTCAAATGAAAGTATAATTTATACAATTAAAAGTGGAAGTATGGAGCTCAAAATAGCAAAGTGAAAAAAAGATACGTTAAAGTAATCATTTACAAATAATGTAAACAGTTTTGGAGGTGTTTGTATATAGTACAGAGTATTGTGTTGAGAGTTTTATTTTATTTTTAGTGCTGTGTTTATATTAGATTTATTTATATTAGATTTATTGTTCTTGTCTTTGTGCCTCTGTGTGTCTGTGCTGTCCTAGCATTAGCAGTTTCCTCTGGGATCAATAGAGTTTTCAGATTCAGATTCTGTGGTGTGTGGTGTTGGAACGCTGTCCTAGCACGAAAAAAGGCCTAAAGCGTGATCGCAGCACGTATTTTGTTTACATTGTATACCGTGATGGCTGTACGAAAAGTCGTGCGATCGGGTTGATCTGTAATATGGCAACCGTGGTAACTTCACCATAAGTTGTTTGTTTCCAGAAACAAGAATTAAGCCACAGAGTGTTTACACATGGTTAGACAACATCAAATGACGCATTTATCACAGCAAGCTGATGGTAGCTTCCATCTGCGTTAGTCATGATTGAAAATGACTGCCATATGTCAGGATTGCCGTTAGTCAGCTTTATTGTCGCATATTGACCTTTCTTAAGAGCATTTTCCACAGCTGTGGCTGCCTGACTGTTTGAAGGCTCCACCAGCCTCAGCAGGAATGCAGTTCACAAGCCCTTCCTGTGATTGCTAGTTCTTTTCTTTTTTGTTATTTTGCTGTTATCAAACATAAATCATGTAAAATATAAGCATTGTGTGACCATTTGAACACCCGCCTCAGAGCACTGAAACGTGGCCTCACTCCACAATGGAAGGTCAGGCCTCGAAATGAGATGGTGGTTTACATAATGCTTAAGACAGAATTTTTGCGATTTTCATGTAAGGCTGCATGTTTGCACCGTTCATCAAACAAAAATCTGGCCCTGGTAAACACTGGTCCAAAGTTGTACCGGTATTCTTCAAGCAGGCTTTGCAAAAGTGCATCGCACTGAAAGAAAGAGAAAAAAAGAATGCAGCTTGTCAGATAAACGAATAAAGGGATGCATGTACTTCTGAGAGCATTGATTCACTGCAAACCCTTTTAGGATTCCAGATCCTCAGCAGGAGCGAACCAGCTGTTACACAGATACACAGCAGGCAAACCCATAGCTAAACTTGTGCAACTGAAACAGAAACAGATATAAAAATAGACATAAAACCGGGGGGAATCACAGGATTTAAGCCTCACACTGTAATGTATTATGCATTAGTGTATTATTCTACAGTGATGGCACCATATTATGTTGTCTTCAAATGAAAAGCTGTTTGTTAATTACACATTATCATTATTGTCATCTGCTCTGTATGTTTCTCTTCGTAACATGGTTGCAATATGGTGCAAAAAACCAAAAAATAAATCAAAAAATCAAATCTGACTCTGCCTGTAGACAGCACTCAGTTTGATTACAACAACATCAACATGGCGCCCCCGTGGCAGACGTGTTTGCTCGCTTCACTCTCAAATGCCGGCTTTTTTTTGTTTTTGAATCTTGAATTGCATCAGCACTCCCTGATGCTGAATAGAAAACAATCCTCAGGCATACTGTACTTCCAACCACAAACAAACAAGCAAAAATCCATACATTCTGTTAATGGATGTTTCTGTATTTCAGATACATCAGGAGTTATTCTATGTTCAATATCTATTTTTGTGTTCCTCCTGCTAGGAGTGGGTAACACGAGTGGGTACAAGAAGACTAACCTCATAAAGGGTTTATAAATCAGGTTGATATTCAGGTTGTAAACAGTTTATAAATCATTATTAAGCAGTTATACACAAGTTACAGTTGTCATACGATGGAGGCTCACTATTTGGCGAGATCTCAGGTCTTGCTAGTTACTTAATTTATCTTGTCCCTTTCTCAGGCAGAATGTTTAACTTTCACCTTTTTTGTGTGGAAGCTGGTGGCCTAGTGGTTAGGGAGTTGCCCCTGCGATCAGAAGATTGTGGGTTTGAATCCCAGGACTGCTAGTGGCACCACTGAGGTACCCCTAAGCAAGATCCCGCCCCCACGCCCCCGCTGGTGGCAGCCCTTTGCTTCACTTGGTGAATGGGTGAAATACAGAGAAAGAATTTCACATTGTTCACACGGTGTGCTGTGGTCTTTGTTGACATTCTACTACCATTAAAACACCAGATTTTGCAAAATAGTGAGCCTACTTATTAATGATTAATGAACTGTCAACAACCTAATTGACCTGATTATACTGTAAGTCATTTATAAACCCTTTATAATGGTAGTCTTATTGTAAGGTGGTACCTAAAAGTGTCTATTCTATCCCGCACGGATACTAAACACAACACTAGCTTCAGACACCACTAGCTTCAGATTTCTTCAGTCACTCTTCTCTGCCACCTGCGCATCCAGGGGCCTGCAGAGGATCACAGCACAATCCCTCTAAGCACACACTGTACCGCAGAAGCTTATAAACCCCAGCGACCAGGGAGGATGCTCGGCTTACTCTTTTCTAATCAATTACCTGCCTTTTATTGGCTGTCTGGATGGCAATTCAGATCCCCAAGCATGTTAGCCATGATGTTGCGTCCAGGAGGGCTGAGCCTGTTCCTCTTTTTTCCGTTTCAATGCTTTCTTCTATTTGTAAATATCAAGTTAAAGCTGACCCTTTTTATCCTTAAAGGAGAAATTCCACTGATAACAAAATATGTATAGAAACCTGTATTGAACATCAGTGTATAACAACAGGACAAAAAAACTCAAGGCTTTTACATACAAACACAGAGCAAACAAAGATAAGACAAGAGATGAGATAAACCTTTATTAGTCCAGATGGTTGGGGAATTTGCAAATCTATGTGCCTAGACCAAAAGTGTGCTTGGGATTCTAAATACAATTGGAATAAAGGAGTCAAGTTCCAAAGTATGTATTTTATGAGACCAGGAAGCAGCTGATGCACATTTATTGCCTTTATTGTTATTAAGTGGGAGTGTGTAGCAGCTTGTACACTGAACACGTCTGTAATGCACAGGATGCGCCAGTGCAGCCCATGTAATGCAGACGGCACATCTGTTCCCGCTAATTAATATTTTGTTATGAATACTCTCCTGTTTACAACTCAGTGATTACTGATACACTGTACTAGTCTGATGTCATCATAATCGCCGAATCCCGATGAGGCTACATTACTGTGGAAAAAAACTGGCACCCACGGTTCACTGCTATTGGCTTGTTTGGTTGTTTTTGCCTTTTTGTCCGTTTATCGGTGGGCCTGCCGAAACAATATACCCCAAAGGGGCCTTATACCGCAGGCAGTTTATACTGACTGGCACAGACTTTTACTATTTGAGTAGCCATTTGGAGTCATATTTTGCTCTTTTTTGTTTGCTCGCTGAAAGACAACTGTGAAGAGTATAAAACGCATTCATTGCTGTGTGAAGAAAAGGTCATTTTCTGGAAATTGGATTTGTAGGCTAATGACCACTACTCCTCTTGGATGTCTTAGGAGAAGGATTAGGTTAAGGCAAGTGGTCACTGTAATACAGGGAAGTTTATATAATAGTCGAGTGGAGATTGGCTAACAGAAACAGATTAACTCTTAAAGCTGGGTTAAAATACAGTCACTAAATACTTTAGATTAATAGTTCTTTAGATTAAACTCAGATATTTTACAGATGTTCAAGTAAAACATTCTAAATTTGTGTGTTTCTGTTTGAATATTGAATCCTTCAGTAAAGGAGAGACTGCATTAGTTAAATGAACATCTTACTCGTCGAACAGCAACAAAAGAATCTACTGATTCAGTCACACATAGGTAATGTTAGTAACATATGACATCACTACACTCTCCAAAACTATGTTTTCCTGAAATCTACTTTACCACTCATATGATGTACCTAATTCTCTTTTTGTGCACAGTTTCATTTGGTTTTACTGGCTCAGCATGCGAACTGCTATACTGTTAGAAACCTCTCTCTTGTGAGATTTATATACATATATTTTTTTATTTTAGACCAAAAAAAAATCCAAAACAATAAGAAACCTCTGTTGCAGTGCTGATGTGTGCTGGACACTGAATCAGAATCTGCAGAAATTGCTTATGCAACGACTGCACAGAGACACAGAGGCACACAGACAAGAACAATATATAATAGAAAGTCCAATAAAAACTCTGAAATGCTATGCTATATACACAAATGCTGGGTATTAATACTATAGATGTAACTTACAGTAGAGTGAATTACCAGTACCACAAATGGAAGCTGGAATTATGTTATTGCAAATAGTAGAGATCAGTAGTAGATCAGTAATATTGACATAAATAGTGATATTTCACCTGGTAGGATTATTGCACATAATAATAAGATATTGCACATAACGAAAGATTTAGCATCCAAAAAGAAAACTGCATATGATATTGCGCAAGGCACAATATTCCTTTTCCTTTCCTTTTCTGTCCTTCTATTGGTGCACTGCAGTTCTAAAGGAAACTTTTGATGAGATTTCTCCAACTCAAGCTGTTTTTTCTGGGGCAGTGGTTCCCAAATTGGTCCTGGAGTGCCCCCCACCCTGCATATTCAACCCGATATCACGACTTTTTGTGCAGCCATCACAAAATACAATTTAATCAAAATACGTGCTGCGATCATGATTTAGGGTTTTTTTTCATGCTAGGACAACGCTTCACTTTTTCGTGCTAGGCAACGCTTCATTTTAATGCGCAGATACATCGCCAGTATCAGCACTAACTGCTGACTGTTAGGGTTAGGTTTAGGGTTAAGGTTAAGGTTAAGGTCGGGGTTAGGGTTAAGATCAGGGTTGGGGTTAGGGTCTTTCCCCGTCTCACGGTATTTCAACCTGTTTTAACTGCTTTGCAAACAAAAACGATAAGGAATCAACTCATTATTTCTCTTCTACTGTCCCTCAGTCACCCGTTAGCGCTGATACTGGCGATGTTACGCAGTGCGCTTTAAAATACAGGGTAACAAAGTGTTGTCCTAGTATGGAAAAGTGAAGCGTTGTCCTAGCACGAAAGAAAGGCCTAAATCGTGATTGCAGCACACATTTTGATTAAACTGTATTACGTGATGGCTGCAGGAAAACTTGTGAGACCGGGCTCGCATATTAGTATTTTCCCTGCCCACAACACATCTGATTCAGCTGATCATCACCCAGCCGTTCTTGAGTTGAAGTGGGTATTTAAACTCCAGGACCGCTTTAAAACCACTGGCCAAGGCTTAATTCAGTTAGAAGCATAGCACACTCAACACAGGCTCATATCCGTTTGTTCATATGTGGATGAGGGTGCAATATTAAAAACACAGCAGCCATTGCTTTTTGTCTCAGAAAGGCAGAGGCTATTGAAAAATCAGAGTTCCTCACTGGTAAATACATTGTGGTGGAGTTCATGTGTGAAATTTCCACCAAACTTAAATGCATGGCTGAAGTTTTTCTAAGGGATTTGTCCACAAGCATAAACAGCTTTTTGTTGTATCAAAACCAGTAAAGCAGCCAACCAGTGACAAACAGAAAGATAAATAGATGCACAAACTTTTAGATTCTAACTTAAAACACCGTCACATAAAGTCTCCATGAAGTTTGTGTTTTTAGTACTTCCTTTAACTGTAAGTTACTTATCTATAATATTAATACCCCAGCATTTGTGTGTATAGCGTAGTGTATTCCATATTGAGTTATTCAATTTCTTACTGGATTCATTTAGATTTTTGATTTTATACTGGACTTGTTTCTGTGTCTTTGTGTGTCTTTGCAGTCATAACATAACAAACAATTTACTTCAGGATCAACAAAGTTTTCTGATTCTGTTTCTGATGTTGTTGTAGCTGTTACAAAAGGTGAGATTATATGACAAAGAAAAAACAACTCCACTGATTATATAATATCATGGTTAACACTTATTACATAACAACTTAATTACACTACACTTAATACTTTTTTCTAGTTTGGCCTGTCACATGCATATAAATGAAGTATCATTTGCAATGAATATAAAAATGAAAATGAATATAGCTTTATTGTCATTGTAGGTATATAACATACTACATTTAGGTGCTTTGACAAATAATGAAGCGTGATCTTCAATTCCTCATGGACTGAAATGGGATTTCCATAAATGTTCTGGGAAACTTGTCTAGTACAGCAACAGCAGCTGTGTAAGTGGTGGGAAGGTTGCCCAGCTCCTTGTATACGCAAACATAGCTTTGTATGTGCAAGCTTGATCCTGGTATGTGTTGCATGTGTTCAGTTGTCCTTTTCTATTCTTCTATTGGTGCAGTTAACAAAATGCACCAACCAGACATCCATATGAAACAGGGTAATGGTGAAGCACCCATAGTGCTTCACATCCAACAGGTCCAGACAGGGCTGGTCCAGACAGATTACATCAAAGCCTTGCTGGGCCAGGTGTGAAGAACACAGAGAATCTGTGATGCCACTGCATCTTTCCTCGCTCACAATGAAAAGCCATTTGCCTCCCTCAGATGCTCGCCGTATCTCGGAGATGCATAGTCGAGAGAATGAAAAATGACGGGGCTGGTAAGCGCCAGAGGGTGGTAAGAGCTTATCTGCGTGGATCAGAAGGAGCAGTGGTTGGTGGCCTTTTTTTTTCCAGCTTGGAGTGTTTGAGGCAGATAAAGCGTGACGGCCTCAGCTTTCCCCCATGATTATCTTCATGTGGAGGAGAGCCTCCTCTACTCTGCACTATCACACCAGGAACCCTTTATCTCCTCCAAGTCATTTATTTCCAAGATGGAATCACGAAGGCTGGCAGCGCCAAACATGCTGTAAGCGCTGGTGGGGCACTGAAACAGGGCTGGAGAAAGGTGCAGATGGTGCTTCATTATGGCTGCATTACCCTGGCATAGTGGTGCAGGGGCAGCACGAAGAGTAAAGATGGATGCCTGGGTTAAGCTGTGCAAAGAGTGCCATCCATTCTTGAACAGAATGGGAGATGTGTGAACATGCAGGAAGTGAAAGTGTGAAAAATGGGGTGGGTGTTCATGTGCCGCAAAGATAGCATTTGCTTTCCTACACAAATGAAAGGATGTGGCTCCTCAGATAATCGGATCATTTTCATTCATTTTATCAGAGTTGTTTTTGTTATTTTATCAGCTATTTTTGTGTGTTTGTGGGTTTTTTTATTTTCCCCAACAGTAATGCAGAGAAAAACTGAACTGTATTTAATAATGCACTGGCTGAAGGGAAATATTATGAACACAGACTCAACTCAAGGGTGCTGCATTGTACAATGAAGGATACACCCACTATCAATCAAACGCCTAGTGACAACATGCTATCTTTTGTTGATTTTCAACAATGCTTTCCAGTTAAATAAGAAACATACCTTGTTTAACCTTCCAGTTTAATAAGAAACATGTCATGGAAAAAACAAACTGTCCTCATTTTTTTATGAAAGCATTTTGCAGTATGTGACTACAGTTAAAATGTTCAAATGTACCGTTCCCCCCACAGTCCATGAAGTCCATATATGGAACCTAAACTGCAAACTGCAACTGCATTTTGGATTTGCTGTTCTCATAGTGTCATGAAAACATTTACATACACTACATGGACAGTATTGGGATGCCTGACTATTACACCAACAGGGACTTTAATGACGTTGCATTCAAATACATAGACTCTGGTCCCCCTTCGCAGCTATATCAGCTTCCACTCATCTGAGAAAGCTTTCCACAAGATTTTGGAGTTTCTGTGGGAATCTGTGCTCATTCATTCTGTAGAGCATTAATGAGGTCAGGCACTGATGTTGGACGAGAAGACCTGGCTCACAATCTCCGTTCCAGTTCATCTCAAAGGTGGTGGATGGGGACCTTGCTTTATGGAGTTCGCTTTGTGCACTGGGACACAGTCATGCTGGAATAGAAAAGGTTCTTCCCCAAACTGTCCACAAAGTTGGAAGCATGGGATTGCCCAAAATGTCTTGATATTCTGAAGCATTAAGATTGACCTTAACTTTAAGTAAGTGGCCTAGCCCAAACCCTGAAAAACAGGTGTGTCCCAGTACTTTTGTCCATATAGCAAACATCCACCTATCCAACCTACAGCAGTCGAACTTCACCCATTCAGTGAGTGTTTTAGTCTGGGCTACTTTTTGAACGATGCACAATGCAGGGCAGTCAATCAGACAGAGGTCATATCAATTTGAAAAGAACAGCCTGTTTAATTTTAAGGGATAAAGAGTCTGTGAAAATGAACCAAAAAAATTAAACATGGGCAAAATGTAGGATGTGGGCCATTTAATATAAAACAGCAGGTGCTGGACAAAGTACACCACTTCACTGCTTATATGGTTCAGTCATGTCCCTCCTCTCAGCTGATACGGTGATACTGCATCGCAAATCCAGCCCGGTTTTCTAAAGGTGTCAGACTGATAGTACACTAGGTCTTTCTTATTTTAGGGGGTGAAGCGTGGATGAAAGTTTAGCCACCCTTCCTAAAATGCCGCCTTAGGTGACTGTTGAACTCGCCAGTAAGGATGTGATGGCCTTGCACACAATATTACAGCATTTTTTCTGAATGTTCAGAACGGGGTGTTTGTCCATTATGTAGCGCCCTCCTGGCAACTATGAGAAAAAACAATACTGAAAAATATATCAATTTCTCTACTATTCTTCTCAAAATGTGTGAGAAACTTAATGGATAATTAAATAAATGCCCGATTATAAATCACATTGCTAAAAGCTGTAGCTGAGGTCTGTCTGTGTGTAATTCCCAACTACCCTAAATCCAAGATCAGTTGTGGTGAGAGTCCCTGAGAGGGTTTTATAATTGTGTGTTATGAGTAACTGCCGTATGTATTTCTGGTTGGTACGATCTTGGTATGATTTTTGAACAATGAAAGTTGTATTTTGGTTCCGTTGGCCTTGTGGTGTTTATTTTGAGGTTGATGCGATTAATGCCAGTAATATGCCCTGTTTTAGAAATGTCCAGATTTGTGTCTAATTTAAAATTATACTCATTTTTATCATGTTGTACAACCATAAAAGGAGCGGTTCAGGACACATTTCACTGTGTGTTGTACTTGTATAATTATGCACGTGACAAAGCATCTTGAATCTGTTCAGCTGTTTGTCATGTGCACCTCATGGACCATGGACTAACGCTCAGTTTAACAGGTTCTCCACAAGGGAAAGCTATCAGCGCTCAAGTGGCTTTTATGTACATAATTACAATGGAGGGACTTCTGTGGAAGAGAGGAACTCAGTAGTCCAGTATCTAGTGTCTAGTATCTAGTGATCGATTTGATTTATTGGTATATTTTGGTAAATGCATAAAGCAATATAATAAAAAGTAGGTTATTTTACTACAAAATATTGTGATGCTAAAGTAATAAAATATGAAAATACTTTGATAAATTGTATATGCTTGAGAAAAGTACTGTTACTATCCGCCATCAAAAATAACTATGTGCTAATTTCTAAATTATTTTTTGCTTTATGTTCATCAAAACAATTAAATTCATTTCTTGGTATAAGCGGTAGCAAAGTTCAAGCTCACAGTTTTGTTTCTGAGTGTGCAAGACCACAAATAAAAGCAACATTTGTATTTTATTTATTTCTTTTAACTAACATTTTCTCCAATCCAGTCACTGTCTATTCCTAGACCCTTTCTCACAATGCCGTCAAGCCGGGTGGGTCTAGCGCGTGCTTTCTTCAAGACACATAAACCAAACAGTTGCTCCTTTTCAAACTGCTGCTAATGCAGCACCATCTATGGTTCGAGATACAGTAAAACTATGGAGGAAAATCACCGGGAGCAAAGAAAATGAAGCATAATACTGTAGATTATGCTATAAGATGGAAGTGTGAAGACTAGCACATGTGTTCTCTTCCAACATGTGCAGTATTTTTGGTGTAACATTATTGTGTATCATTCAGTATCAATGGCATTGGAGGACACACACTGTGTACATATATATTTAGTAAGATCTCTGCACAGTTGGTGTAATTGGTCAGGCGTCCCAATACTTTTATATAGACTTTAATATAGACTTTAATATAGACTTTAATACTCCATATAGACTTTAATATGGAGTCCATCCCCCTTGCAGCTATAACAGCTTCCGCTCTTCTTGGATGGGTTTCCACAAGATTTTGGAGTTTCTGTGGGAATTTGTGCGTAGCATTGTTTGTCCAAAATGTCTTGGTATGCTGAAGCATTAAGATTGCCCTTCACTGAAAAACAGGCGTGTCCCAGTACTTTTGAGATCTCTCTTATAAAGGGTTATCTTATCTTATCTTATCTTGTGTTTTCTCTGAGGCAGCTGAAGCAGCATCACTTCGTTTCTGACATTAATGCAACATTATTGGACATCTCTATGTACCGGGAGGAGAAAACTAGCTGTCAGTTCTGTTATGTCAGCTAACAGATGTCTGCACTGTTTAGCACTGCACTGAGTGATGGGAGAGAAAGAAAGAGAGAGGTAGGTTATGCTCTCTTGGACTCCAGCGATGTCGGCACGGACCTCACAGTCTGTTAGAGCCAACGCTTAGACTCGGGAGCAGTTTCACAGTGATCGCATTGTTTCAGTATCGAGGAAGAATGTTAACCTTGCAAGAATGTCTGCAAAAACTTCTCCCACAAAGGTACGAAAAATAGGTCCTAACGAATGCTTGTGCACATTTGATAAAAAAACATTACATGTGTGTACACCTAACACAAACCACAAACAACAATAGTTGGTTTTGGAACGAGCCATAAGTTTTGCATAAATAAGCATTTGACAGTTTTTGGTAGACATGTTTCTGAGAGAGTGCCACTCTCAAATTCCAGTGAATGGATTTTTAACACCTACAAGTGGCAGAAATGCAATAACCGCAGAGGTGTGAAAGCAGTGCACACAGGTGAATGGTTTGCATGCTGACATCCCAACAAAGAAAATAAATTACGTGAAGTTTGCCATTTATTCTCAAGGCAGCAGTCTTTGCAAACTAAAGAGACAAAACTGACAAAGAAAAAAGGCTCATTTGTATTAATAACATCTTCTAACGATGTTCCCGATCCTTTGATGGGCAGGTTTAGCTGGTTTGAAGTTGAAGCTATTTGAAGCTTCCATACCTGATGGGTCAAATTGCTCTAAATTTACTGTAGCAGGATTGAAACATGAGCTCCTGGGATGAAGAAGCATTAAGTGACAGGTGGGCTTAAGTCCCTGCGTGGGAGTTTGCTTTAGTGCATGACTGAGGGTTCGTGCTGAGCTCTGCTCTACTCTCATTGTGCTCAGGCCTCTGTTCGCCTGCCCAATTTAGCTGCCATGTCTGTCACAACGCTTTTAATAAACAACTTCGACAGCTCCCATGAAAATAATGCCTCTGTCCTGTATGGCTACTGTGCTGTTGCACTCTTAATTTAGCTCTTTTCTTTCCCTGAGGATGCAATTTTGTGCTTTCTGTTATTTTGCGTATGTGTGTGCGTGGGTGTGGGTGTGTGCGTGTGTGTGTGTGTGTGTGTGTGTGTATGTGTGTGTGTGACCATGAGATAAAGCAAATGATTTAAGGAGGCAAACTATCGCCTCATCTCCTTTTACAAATGAAAAACTGAAATGGGGAAAAGGTCCATGTGACATTAAGTGTTGCTGGGCCAAAGTGACTAATGAGGTTGAAGGAGTGAAACTGAGCAATCCATGCCTAAAAAAAGGAAAATCTCAAGAGGCATATCTCAGCTTCAAGGCCTGGAGTACAATACACTCGGTGCACCATCAAAAACATGAGTGCTGACCCCCCACCCCCCCTTCAATAAAAAAAATATTCTGGAATTGATTCAGTTAGCCAGCAACCAAGACATCACTTTTATTAACATGTAATTTACCTAAAGCATTACTGAAGAACACTTTCCTTCAAATATCCTTGCTAAATAACTTGGCAAGTAAAATGATTTTAAGTGCAGTCAATATATCAAATATTTCTAATTATGAGGCTGTTGTATGCAACTCGTCTACCAGTGAAATAGGATTATTTCACTTCATAAAATTACTTAATGTAGCTAATTAAAATGCCTGATTTACTTAATCAGGCATTGAGCATTTGAATCAGGAGGATATATTTAGACCTGCAGTAAAACTCCAATAAAATAAAACGGCAGGCCCTAATGAATAGTAGTCAATGAATGAAAAATCTGTAGAGCATTATTTCTTTTGAACTTTTGTTCTGTATTGAGAAGTATACCATTTTTATTGCCTCTTGAAAACAAATCCTTACTAATTCGTTATTGGACTGCAGGGCATAGTAACAAATGCTGGTGAATAAACGTATCCATATTGTAATAGTTTGAAGGAACATTTTTGATTGGCTTTTTTCAACAGGTATGGAAGAATCTTTACCAAAAATTAAATCTCTGGATTATCCCCACTTTTATCTTTAACAGTATCATTTCACCATCCCACTTTTTCTCCTACAATGGACTAATCTCCAATCTGGAATCTAAACCAAACCAAAACAGTTTTACCAAAAAAAACAAATAAATAAATAAATTATATATATATATATATATATGTATATATATATCTGTATATATATACATATATATATATATATATAAATTTATTTGTGTTGATTATATTGTATATATATATTATATTGTATATATATATATCAACAGAAATAAAACTGTCAGAAATAAAAATAATATTTAATATTCTGGATAACCATTAGAACCTAAAGCTTGTATTTTTCATGGCTTCTGTAAGTCTGTCAAGACTTTATAATTAAATAACAAACATTTCATTTACAACAGCAGGATTTACCCTTTGTAACTATTGGCTCATTCCAATTAAACCTTTTTAGCTCAAAAGCAAACTGAACAGCTAAACTAATGAATACCAGATAAACTATGAAACCATAAGAGACATAAATCTTTTCTAAGATTTGAGCATATCTTTCATTCTGTTGTCTGCATTGCTGTCTCTCTCTCTGCTATTTCAGGTCCTTAGGCTCTCACCATTGAAATTCAAGGCATTTATCATGACTTTCAACACATATTTGCTCCATTACGGTGAGTGATAAGACTGCTAAAATGCGCTGATTGTGATTTTTCAGGCACTGTCGACTTTTAAATATTTATCTCCAAGTGTTTACCAATTCAAGTCATTCTTTCTGCATCGGGTGTGCATTTTCCTGATAAAACGCCTCAGATGAGAAGAGATCTTTTTTTATTTGGCCGTCATGAAACAATTCATTGTCGCCTTATTTTTATTCCTGGGGATGAACATGGCTGCCTGTCTTTGTCATTGAATGCTGGTGACGGTAGATAAACTAGATATTAAACTGCATCAAGTTCACCTCTGAATGTGCTTCCTTTTTTAGGTCCCGCTAAGCGGTGCTGCGGTAGATGCACGAGGCACAGGTGTGAACGTTGACCTCGGGCCGAACAAAACATGACCCGCAGCGTGTTTATGCTCAAGGTTTGATGTGTGGCATTCATTGTGACAGCCTGCTTACTTCTTCTGCAGGCATGGCCTCGAATTCCACTTGCATGAATCAACTCAATATTGCAGCCCCCTAAGACAGCCCATCTCATTGGCTATGCTGAGCCCAAGCCAGGGGTCAGAGGTGAAGCTCATTCGCTGGTGTAGCATTGGCATTTTCCCTCAGACAGCATGTGCCTGCCTGCTGTTTGCCTATTGCAATTCCAGTCTGGACTAATCTTCTGAAAGGCCACTGAAATGCCCTCGCTCACTGATGGCTCGAACCAACAAACTTCTTCTGACGATGGCGCTTCGTCTCTAGAGTCTCTGGAAATGATACAAGGACGAGAAATTGCAGGCACTAATGAGCAAGAACCCTTAACAATCTGTGGCTACTGGCCTTAGGCTAAACCTTCCTTTAGTAACTGGAAACGTCTTTAAGGGACAGTTCAGATATTTGACCTCTAGGTGCTCATTATTCTACTCTGCGACCAATCACAGGATCAGCAGCGGTGGAGGAACTAAACCATGCCTGACTGTGTTGATACACCACAACGCTAATGTTACGCTATTAGCCCAAATCCATGCATGGACGGAAAAGAACACATCTGCTCCCAAACAGAGCCCACAGAGTGTGGTCCAACGTAATTGCACTGCCTAATACCAGAGTCATCACCGCAGGACAATGACTGCCACGCAGGTAATTACCAGAACCACAGTCAATAAGCCAATAAAGCAGTAACTGCTGAAATCCTCCCTTTATCCCTTTATGGAGAAATGAGCTTTCACACTGTGTTGATGTGAATTAGAAGGTTAAATTGGGCCTTCAAGTCATCCAGTGATTATTAGGAGGCATACAGTGAAACAAAATGACCAGCACATTCGACTGAGTCACATGTACAACTTCACTGGGCTCGGATAACATGTGATCGGAGGTGATGCAGGGATTTTAGCAAAAAGCTACACTGCTATCTGCACCCACCTATAAATTAGAACTAGGGGTTATGTCAGTGTTCTAGTTATATTTGTTTTGCTATTTTCTCACAGACTGCCCCAAACTGTAGTTTACCCACACCACTGGTCCTGTGTGGCTTATTTCCTTATTAGCCATATTAGTCTTGTTTTCCTGTTGTTCATGTCTTAAAGTCCTTAATGTTTTTGGAAAAACTGCAGGCTATGTCTTGTGTGCTTATGTTTACTATGCCATCTTACACACTGTGCAGCTTCTGTGCAGTAAATAAGTAAATATTTTCTCAATAAAACTGTAATTTCATAATTCAATTAAAAGTATGTTAGACGTGACTAGCCTGCTTCCCCAGTAACAACCTCCAGGAGACAGTTATGGGCTGTCTGCTATAGTTATATAATTGCCAAGTCTAACAGCTTTCCAGTGCTATTTTTTTATTATTCTAATATTTCTCCTTTAGCCCAAGTAAAAGGAAATATCTATTTTTTCTTTCTTTCTTTTTTTGTAAACAATTTAGGAAAATTAACACAAGGAGGCCATTGGTGTTGCATGGAGCAAATTGTTTAATTTTTATTTAGTTTCTGCTCCATGGTAGATACATTATTGATCCCCAAGAGGAAATTTAAGAACAATCCCCTCTATTTTCAAAGACAATTTGTAAGTAGGTCTCTACCACATTAATCAGTGGTCTTTTATTGACCATAGAGACATTAGTAAGAAATTTCTGGGATGGTGGACCATGCTTAAAACAGCAATGATATTCACATGATAAGTGTAATGCAACCATAAGAGGTCACAAGCCAGTGATTCCTTGTGCCGGTCCCAAGTCCGGATAAATGCAGAGGGTTGT
>JBBIGA010000153.1:3820879-3831104 GCA_037576975.1 Alestes dentex
AGTTGGTGGGAGAGTTGAGGATGCAGCAGATAGGACTAAATGGAGACAGATGATTCGCTGTGGCGACCCCTGAAGGCGAAAGAGAAAGAAGAAGAAGATTCACATGATACGTGTAGTGGAGTGTGATGCTCTCTAATTGTACACTAGCAAGGCAGAGCTACAAGGGAAGGGGTTCTAAATTTCTAAGGGTTTAGATATTTTTAGATATTTTAGATAATTATTTGTATAGTGTACTGTACTGTTGCATGGTATAGTTTTTTATTCTATTGTTTCTGCTGCTCTTACCTTTTTCCTGCAAATTTCCCATTGGTGGGACTAAAAAATGTTTACCTTATCTTATCTTATGATAAAGTAGTCAGTACGTATTTTTTAAGGGATCCCTCTGAGATGAATGCATTAGTTCCAGGGCCTGATGTAGGCAAATCACTCAATGGTTTGGGCCCTAAATCTCTGAGATGTTTGAAGTATATTGGCACTTCCCTTGCACTTATAATCTTCTTTATTGACTTATTATATCTTCTTTTATTTCTTGTTTTTCTTTTATTGTATTCTATTTGACTTTTTTTTATTCTATGTCTGTCAAGCTTGTTTAATGACCTTTGTGTATAATAATTTGCTATGTAAATAAACTTGACTTGACTAAACATTGAGTTCTCTTCCTAACATCTGTGTATTTAAGGGGGGCCACACTCTGGCCCTTAGAGTTAATCAAGGTTTTTTTTTTCCTACACAAACACACAGGTGCACGTAGTCTGGAGGCTGCCAAGAGCAATGTTTAAAGTTGAACTGTGGACAGAAGATCATTCCTTTTGACCCTCGTGGTGAACCCACCTGAGGCCCTCTCCCTCAGGCTGTATTTCAAGCTTTATCTGTATCTGTTTCCTTTACAACTCCCTACACGTGAGATAAAGCCCACGCTCATAACCTCATGTTTTTGACATATTGTGTTACCATGGTGATTGTATCGATTGAAGTGAGGCCTCCTCTGTCGAAAGCTGAGAGGTGTCATTTAAGCCAATAATGCAAAGGACTGTCGGCTCGAAATAACAAAGAGGGAACCAGCCTTATCTGCGCTTCGCTGTCTGTGGGACAGATCCAGCCTATTGTGAGAATGAGCTGCCACGTAGGCTGTCCCAAATGATAGCCCAGTTCAGGCGCTGATGTTCTTCCATCTCTGCAGGAAAATGAACAGTCTATTCTCACTCTGTAATTTGGCTGTCATTATTGAGCTTGCCCCCTCATTACTCACATCATGAATGCTACAGCGATTAGTCGATGGCTGTGGATCAGCGTATCATCTGCAAAACATACTATTGAGCTCTCTGAATAGACGCTGCCAATGCAGGATCATATAACTCATCTAAATAGGTACACACCTCGGAATGTGTGATTCCACAACACTGAATCTGTAATGTTGATTCATGGGGTCTTCAGTATACACCAGGGAAAGCACTGACTGACTGGATGCACTGAGATCAATAGCCAAGACAAGTGACAGCTTCGAGTTACCTGGTGAGCTGAACTGGACAAATCTATAGTGGACCAGTGCAATCCCTGGAAGTCATTCAGCACTGCAGTGGCTTGTCCATTACTCTCGGCTCAATGAGGACGAGATCAATAGTTGACCTGTTATAGGTTGTAGGTGCAGAGATACTGTAAACCTGCTGAAGCACAGTCCAGCACGGCTGTTTGAGGTCAGATGAATCTCAAAGATATGTCCACATTTTAGAACAGTACAGGGTAAGCTTTTAACCCTTAGAACACGAGTGGCATGGATCCATGCTGGGTTGCAGCAAAAGGGTACATTTTCATCCTATGGCAAAACAACTCAGTGTATGGAAGTTTTCCCCCGTTTGTTTGGTATTCCTATGTCACGTAGAAGTTATTGCAATTTAAAAAAACATATAATAAATATAATAAACGTAATAATAACCACTGCTGGGGTTTTAAAAATGGCGTCACACGCAAATGCCCATAAAGATCAAACATACCCAAATTTCTTTTATTTTGGGTTTTAGAAACAAATGGTGAAAACACAAGATCTTTGAACTCGTAAGAACTTTCAGGATAGTCTCCGTCCACAAATGGGTGGGGGAAACCGGCAGAGGAAGGGGGTCCTGAGAGCGGCGGAGAAACAGCGCGCCGAGAGAAAGAGCAGTAAACGGCAAGAATGTTGGAGAGCAAACACTGTTTTACACCATTTACATTTGTTGAAAGCAATGTTTTACTATTGTGCTCTGAGTTCTAAAGATTAAGGCATTTTGTGGTGACGTGAGTATAATACACTCCAAACAAAGTATTCTGATACAAACAGAATACTTTGTTTTGTACCACAACTCCTCATTAAATGTAATGATCTTTCTTGCTAATTTTCTGTACATTTTGTCCAATCCTACATCAGCTGCAACAAAAGAACACATTTATGGATTGATAGGGAAATTGCGAACTCACTTCAGAGCACTCTCACATACTGTCCCTGCTGAGCAGAAGTGGTGGGTAAGAGATGCACTAATTCATTCAGCTCCATTAGAAACGCATTTCATTTGTCCCACTGTTGGGGCCTGTGCTCTGGACGCCATGCCAAGCAGAGTCACCTTTTCATTTATTTTCATTAAAGCTTGCTGAAGGAGAAGATGTGGGCTACCCATAGGGAAGGTAAATGTGTTTAAATTGCACCACCTTCTTCACGCAAGTCAGAGTTGCTTAGGAACTCTCAGGACTTGGTCAAAAATTAAATTGCCATCATTTTCCCATTACCCTAAATGTTGTCAGTCGGGTAAGATTATTTAAAGAGACAAAGTGGACTAAGTATGCCATACAGAAGCTTCTCTTGGTGGAAAATGATGTACTTGAAGGACCTCAGAAAGAAAGTTAAAAAACAAAGAAAAGCTGGGCAACTCTATATATAAAGAAAGACCTGGACAGATCACCAACTTCACCACTGACAGTGAGGATATGGAAGTGGTCAGCTTTTGTCTACTTGGATCAATTATTAACCACAAGGTGTCAAGAAATATGACACTCAGAAGTATGAAGGAGCTTGAATTGATCTTCAGATGTAATTACGTGTCTCTTCAAGCGAACACCAGAATTGTCCAGACTCTTTATGGACGTGAAAACTGGAGAATACAAAAGCAAGACAGGAAAAGTTTGAATACCTTTGAGTTTTGCTGTAAGTTCAACTTGAACAGCAAAGAAAACAAACACATGGATTCATGGCCATCTCTCCCTCAAAGGGAAAGTAACCCAGTCCATACAGTCCATGTATGAAATCTATATAGTCGACCCCTGAAATTTGTGGTGGTTACTTTCCAAGAGCACCCGTGAATTGTGAAAAACTGCGAATTTGTGATGTGGTAAAAAATGCCTAGAAATGCCTGTTTTTATAGTCTAAACCCTAAATATGCCCCCAAATATGCTTCCAAAACACTTTAATTTAATTAAAGTTAACTCAGCTTAATACATTACCCTTAAAAAAATGTAAAGGTAAACTCCACACTGGAAACTGTTCTACTGCAGGAATGCTGGGCTGTAGCTGCCAGAGTTGTGTCACAGGACAGCAGCCAATCAGCAGCAAGGAGAAATGAATAATGCTCTCGGATTGGCCACTTACAAAACTCCCGCCTCTGAGCACAGTGGTATTTCACCGCTCCAAGATGCACTTTCTTTGTGTTCTCTCGAAAGTATTAAAACATTAGTACAATTACATTTTGTATGCAAATGTGGCTGAATTTACGTTAATATTTATGTTACAAAATTAGTAAATTATATTTTTCTTAATATGCATGAAAATGTATATATTGCCACAAAAAAAAAGCAAAAAAAGAAAATTCAGAGGATATTTACGGTTTCTGCGAATTTGCAGGGGTTCTAAGAAAACCCACAAACGACTGAGGCCGCAAACTCTGAACCTGCGACTTTGCGGGGGTACACTGCACTGTAAAACAGCCTGTTTTATATCCATTTTTTATGATGTCATGGGAAAATAAGCTAACTGACACATATTTACCTATTCAGTAAAGAAAGGTTTACTCAAAGTAAAGATATTAGTGTCTGGATAATTCCCGAGTGAGGCACAATACAGGGCAGCCAGCCAGAACAGAGATCATTAATGTTTATCAGTCTTAAAGGCACAGGGCGTTTCATCATGAGGGATAAAGAGAGGTTGGAAAATGGTAATTTAAAAAGTCATTATGACTGTTTGTATTATGTAAAAAAAAATACAGTGACAATGCAGGATATGGACCCTTTAACACCAAACAAGCAGTTGCTATAGGTTCTAGTGACTACATTCAGAGTCAGAGGACACTGGATAGAGACCCACCACTTTAATTATCCTTTTAAATGTCTTCAGTCCTGCATGACTGCATAGGGAAGAGCTATAGTGGAGTTTTGAGCTACTGCTGTTATGTGTATGCAAATGTTGTGTATTGAAATGCATAATGTATAATGTAAATCATGAAGTCTGAAGTATATTATGTTTTTCCAAAATTCACTTTAAGCTTTAAATAAACCATTACGCCTTACATTACATTTGACTTTTGTATTCCAAAGGGGATTACATGTTTGAAAGGGGGCTAGAGATGAGGGGGGAAGCTTCGAGAGCAGTTTAGAGAACCAGCAGCCGAACGATGGAGACGCAGAGTTATACTGCTGAGGCCCAGACTCTGGGCTGAATCAAGGATTATGCAGACGTTTAGCAAAAAACGAGCCGAGCAAACCCCAAGGAGGTCCGTTGCCTGCTATCAGGATTACAGGACTCACAGCTACAGTTGTTTTCATTAATGTGTGACATACACCCAAATCTGTACAAGGGAATGTTCAAAGGCCTGAGACAACAGAGAGAATTAGTGTTTAATCTTGGTGGCCCACATTTTAAGAAGACTTCATATTTGGAGTGAAAAAAAGGGCAGAAGAAGAAAAAAGAAGAAGAAGAGGAAGGAAAATAAGACTAAAATAATGCAATGAGACTATTGGCTCTAATCACAGCCTCAGTGGGTAAAGGAAAATGAAGCAATATCAAAAATAATGGGAAATGAATTACCTTTTTCACTTTAATGTTCTTCTTCTAAACCACTTGATTTAATACCTTGGAGGTAATAGGTATTGTGTGCATTTCCTCACACACACACACACACACACATACACACGCACACACTCCCCGAAGGACGGTATAATGTTAATGACCAGACTGTTGGAAAAGCATGACATTTTGTAAAAAATGTGCATTTAGTCATGCTTTACCTTTAAAGAACTTTAACCGCCTTAATGCTGGATCTTCTAAGAAATGTACATTTCATTTGCACACATTTTTGTTGCCAAATGAACAAACGTACCCAGAATAGCATGGCCGGGTTTGATAGACAGTTGGTCATTTGTGTCTGAAAAGGCAATTTGCAGTGGAAATAGCTGGAGGGTAATTTCAGTTCAGGTCAACAGAAGCACAGCCTAATCAGTGCTGTCATTTTTCGCTAATGAATCAGCAAAAAAACCTCCACAAACTCATATTATTCTAGAAGAAAAATAAGGCCATAAGCACACAGGGGAGGGGTGTTTATCTGTCAACAAAAGCATTTCCTTTTCAACCTATCAAACTGCAAAAAAGAAAAAAAAACAACAACGGTAATTTACAAAGTTTTCTTTGTCAGCCAATTAAAAGATTATAGGCATAAATGGGCAAATGCTCAGCATGAGTATGTGGTGGTGGTGGTGGGGGGTGGCGGGGCTGGGTGTGGGGGGGGTGCTGATGCTGACAAAGAAATTGGATTGTTTGTTATCTGAAAACAACAAGCAATTACTTGCCTTTGCTTATAAAAGAGCGTCTCGGCCCTGCACCATTCGCATGACATGGAATTGACTTTCCAAATCAATTAATTTGACAAAAAGAGAAAAAAGACAGTAAAGACAAAATTGAGCACAACACAGCTCCTGCACACAATCTACTGATGATTAGTAGCAAACGAAGCCTTTCCATGGGGACACAAAAAGCTGAAAGAAGAGCTATTGCCACCCAAAGTGCCTGTAAATGATGAATTAATGTGCAAAACTGTGAACTGAGATCCGTCTCTCTCTCTCTCTCTCTCTCTCTCTCTCTCTCTCTCTCTCTCTCTCTCTCTCTCACTCCTTCTATTTATCTCTCCCTCTCCATCTTTCACCCCATACATCAGTGTCAACACTAACCTCTCCGCTGACCTCGCCATTGCTGTCAATGTCACCGCCAATGTCACTGCCGCTCACTGTTGGAAGCCTATTTTTAATCATTCTCTGACAAAAAAGAACCCTGGCATGTTTTTGTCCTGGGTTTATGACAAACCGCCACGAAAGCCAAATATAAGAACCAAAAATGGCAATGCAGACCTTTCCATTTGGACCTGAAACACCTCACGTCTGACTCTTAATGTTTTTTTCCATCACGCACTCGCTCAGGTGTCTCTTTTCAGCAGATGTAAATTTTTGCCCCTCCAAGGCACTCTCTCTCAATCAGAGGCTTCTCTTCTGCTTTTGTGTATCTGAATCAAATCTGCAGATAGAGTTTAAGTCATTAACCTTGTTGCGTCTTGTTAAGGACTGAAGGGGTGCTTGCTTCTCATCAAGAGATTAGCGAATGCAACATCAGTTGGCGCGGTGAAGGGGAGCTTGTTTAATAACTTGTTTACAGGCAATTATGTAAAAGAAGACGAAGCGGAGTCTGCAACAGTAAACTCAGCGTCGACATTCAGCTCCTGAGGAATGATTAAATCTGGAGCACGTCCACGAGTGTGAGTCGGTCCATCAGTCAGTTGAGTAAAATCTAGGGAGCGCAAGCTGCATACATTTGCAGTCTTATTCATTATCAACTTGGAAATTAAAATCTGCGGTTAAAGGACTCCCGGATAATTGTTGTATTTTGATTGTGTTTACATAGAAAATGCTATTAGCACTTTTGACATGAACTTTTCTGATTCATGAACTTTTCTGTGTCATAAATCTTTTCACTACATTTTAAATGAAATGTTCAAACTAATATTTATCGGCTGCAACTCACATGATTGATGGACAGTATTTTCCCAAAACAGGTGCTAAAGCTGAATAAAATGCTCAGTTAAATGCATGCAAATTATAACTACTTGAGTCCTTTGCATTTAACGCATTCACCCAAGTGAAGCAGTGGGCAGCCAGTGCGGCAGCATCCGGGGAGCAGTGTGTGGGGACGGTACCTTGCTCAAGGGAACCTCAGTGGTGCCACTAGCAGTCCTGGGATTGCAGGGGCAACTCCCTAACCACCAGTCCACCAGCTGTCCACTATCCAGCTCTGGGAAAATAATAAGAGACCAGTGCAAAAATAATTGATCTTTTATTGGTTCAAGTATTGAACTGAACAGCTTTGCCTTAGTTTTTAAAAACTGCTGACAGTAATTCTCCTAATTTCCAAAAACAATACGGTTCTTTAAAACAGAGGTTCCCAACCAGCAGCCAGCAGAGCAGTCTCGGCCCGTGAGTCATTTGTATCTATCCCAGTCTGTGAAAATATTGTTTTAACACAGGAGCACCTGCACAGTTCCCTAAGGCCTTCATGTCAAAGCATCGGGTCCCCTGCACTGGACTGTGGTGGAGTGATGGAGTTCCATTCAATTCTACTGGGAAAAGCTGGAGTGGAACTTATCATCCAACATCAATACCTGACCTCACTAGTGCTCTTGTGGCTGGATGCAATTAAAGTCCCATTGCATAGTCCTAGTATCTAAAGTAAAGCTGTCTTAGAAGTGTTGAGTTATTCCTGCAACAGAGGGGGAACAAACAGAGTGGGGTCTACAGACTAAAAATATTTAACAAGGTTTCACTCTCTTTTTAGCATGCCATGACATTTGACTGACTTATTATTTTTATTCTTTAGACTATACTGTCACTGCCAGAAATATGAAACCAGGATGAAAGATGTGTCGTTGTGAATGAATAATTAAAATATGAGTCCAGATATTTAAACTTGAAGATTGAGGGATGGGCAGGGAAGTGGAATACCTGGAAATAGCTTTCTTGTTGCTAAGTTATTGAAAACAGCAAACCTGTGAGACAAGAGCAAAAAAAAAATAAATCTGTTTTGAAAGCAGCTCACACAAGACGATTCTGGGTCCATCTGGGTTCAGCTACAGATAAATTTACCAATGTATTCTTTTGTGAAGGCCACAAGCATGAACAGCTATTATTAAACCAGAATGAAGCCGTGGAGCCTAGTACCAGACGCAGAACCAACAAGAACAGTGAGAAGCAGAGAAATGGAAGGTGAAAAGAAAAAATGTGAAGCAAAATTTAAAAAGTGAAGTGGTTCACCATTTAGAGGCAAATCTGTAAAAAGGAAGCTTTTTACAGATTTTCTTCTAAACGGTGAACCACTTCACTTTTTTCATTTTGCTTCACATTTTTGCTTTTCACCTTCCAAATTTGTTCTCACTTTTTCATTTCTACAGATCTTCTTCTTGTAAATCAGTTCAGTAAATCAATGTAGTCAAAGAAAAGTGGAGTACTTCAAAGAAAACATTTGATCTTGAAGCTAAATCAATAAGGCCATGCTGTACATCTATCTACAGATCTCTGTCTGTGAAAGAAACAGCACGGACATGCACTGTCCACCAGTTTGTTTGTCAAAGTCACAACAGGTGTTATTTCTTGCCATTAATGCCAAATGCCACGGAGACTAGCCAAGAGGGGGAACAGCTTAAGCCCTGCTCTGCTAGTTGTGGAGCAGTGGAACTGCATTCTCTCCATCCAGTACCTTTAGGATAAGCTAGGGTGGTATTTGTAATCTAGAACTAATCGTCCAACATAAAAGCCTGACCTTACTAATGCTCTTGTGGCTGAAGGCAATCAAATCCTCACAGCAACATTCCAGCATCTAGTATAAAACCTTTTCAGATGAGAAAAGGCTGCAAAGGGGGACGAACTTGCTGCTAATGCTATTGCTTTTAGAAAAAAAAAACAAAAAAACAAAACAAAACATTGGGCAAGTAAATGTCTACATACTTTTGGCCACATAGTGCATTATAAGTTTCAGTTATCATCTGGCAGATACAGGGAGAAATTATGACAGTCTAATTAAGTCTTAAGAATAGGACTGGCCTTTAAGGAGGTACAAGAAGAGCACAGGCGACAGCTATGTGAGAAACAATGGCAATTTATGTTGGCTTAAGAGAGACAACAGGGAAGAATAACACCAATCCTTGCTATGCATTGAAATCCAGTAACAGAAATCAATCAGTAATCAAAGCATCAGTCAGTAATCAAAATGTCTTGGCATGCTGAAGCATTAAGATTGCCCTTCACTGGAAGTAAGGCGCCTAGCCCAAACCTTGAAAAACAAGTGTGTCCCAAAACTTTTGGCCACAGTGTATGTGCCTGTAAGCGACCTGATTTTATAGGTTCGTATGCATAATGAATTCCTTACCATTGCCTCCTATCAGTGCTGAACAGGCCAATGGGGAGATTAAATGTGGTGAGAGGGAGAACTGCCTATTAATCATAGTTTAGCTGGGTTCTCCAGCAGCCAGGTAAACAAGCAGCTCAGGTATAGAAGTCATGGATGCTAATTCACCACACTACATACAAACAGTTCTCGAGTCATTAGTGAGGTAATTGCCTAAGACATTATATACATGTATTAAAGATGACATTATCTCCCCAGGCTATTAACCACCTTAAAATATACGTATTCTTTCTCTTTCCTTTTCCTTCTCTCTCTCTCTCTCTCTCTCTCTTTTTGGCTTCTCCGGTTGACAGATCATTACAGAAAACAAGCACTGGGTGCACTGACCCTGTCCCCACTGCTGGACTCTAGACTTCATGCTACAGTGAAAACAAGAGTTACAAGTATGACGTGCTTGACAGAGTGAGCTTTCGGCTCAGACTGCACGTCTGCCCCAACAATCTTTCACTTAGTCCGAAAACCCAGGGCTGATCCAGTGTCTGGAAGTCTGGTACACAGAGTATCTCTTTTAACACTCACTACCTACCATTTAGAGCCACAGTACTATGGAGAAGTCACCCATCATTCGTTTATACTGAATCACCTTGTTGGTGAAATACTATTTTATGTTAAACTGTTATATCTTTGGCACATTAAGTAGTTTAAAGAAATGGGACCAAATGATTGACTGTTGCAGGTTGCAAAGGCCCTAAAGAGACAAGGTGCCTAGATAAAGGAGTTCCAACCACTCAGCATTCAGCACCACCAGTATACTGATCACCGCCTGAT
>JBBIGA010000153.1:3857015-3878822 GCA_037576975.1 Alestes dentex
AAGTGAACTACTCAAGCACTGATGTACGTCGCTCTGGATAAGAGCGTCAGCTAAATGCCGTAAATGTAAATGTAATGTGGACCTCAGTAAAAAATGCAGGGGTCCTTTAAGTTACATCAAAAAAATTCCTCACACAACACTTACAGAGGAAAACAAAAACACTTCTGAAAGTTTACCTCTGCCCACTTGCAGCGGGCCATAGCGCATTCGTTAAATGAGTTGCTAAAGTGAGAGGGAACAGTGCAGTGCAGGG
Source organism: Alestes dentex (assembly GCA_037576975.1). Taxonomy (NCBI): domain Eukaryota; kingdom Metazoa; phylum Chordata; class Actinopteri; order Characiformes; family Alestidae; genus Alestes; species Alestes dentex. The sequence goes on from JBBIGA010000153.1 coordinate 3,857,269, forward strand.
AGAAATGTAGTGTGGAGGCAAATAAGTCAGGTGGAGCGTTCCACTGTCAGTTTGTTAAATGCTTCTCCCTTACAGCATGGAAGTGCATTATTATGGTAACGTCCATAGTGTTAGGAGTGTCCTCTTCGGCTCAGTGTGCCTCCTCTTGCAGAACAAGGCCTCAGGCATTCGCTAAGATCCATCTGCCTCTATTTTATCCCCTCTGAAACAGAAGTAGGACAGTTCACCTCCAGAGAGTGCCATCCTTAAGTAACACTGAAACCAGCCCATTTGTTGGAGTCACTGTGTATTAATCAGGCTGTTTAATTGGCTCATAACAGTCTTTAACAGTTTCATAAAAGCTGTATCTGATTATTCAGTATTATAAGGCAAGAATTATCCTTGTACTAAACTGCACATTTTTTCTTCTAGTTTAGATTTTATATTCATAGTTTATTTACATATGTGTACTTAATATGACAATAAAGTGTGCTTTGACTTTGACTTTGACAGAGAAATCATCAAAGCTGGTGGCAGCTGAGCACCTGCCTAGGTAAAGCGCAGGTTTGAGCATGTAGCAACACTTGAGCATTATCATTTATAACCATGGTGGATGCTGGAATATTTGAACTGATGGAGTAGGGAAGTTATCTGAGCGTTTTTGCGGTGTCTTTTAATTTCTATAGCTTTTCACATCACTGAAAATTCAAGAACACTAAAGCAAACACAGACAGACATGTTTATATCTATGTGTATGTATATATACATATATATATATATATGTATGTGTGTGTGTGTGTGTGTGTGTGTGTATTCCTAGCATCCAGAACATTAAAGCCACTGACAGTGAAGTGAATAACACTGACTCTCTTGTTACAATGACACCTGTCAAGGGGTTGGATATATGATATATTAGGCAGCAAAGTACAGTAAGTGCTTGAAGATGAAGGGTTGGAAGCAGGAAAAATGGGCAAGCATCAGGATCTGTGTGACTCTGACAAGAGAAAAATTGTGACTGTGAGATGACTGGGTCAGAGTACTTTCAAAATGGCAGGTGTTGCTGTATTCTCAGTATGCAGAGGTTAGTATCTACCAGAAGTGATCCAATGAAGGACAATTTGAACTGAGGACAGGGTCATGGACGTGCATGGGGAGCAAAAGCTAGCCCATGTGGTTCAGTTCCACAGAAGAGCTACTGTACCTCAGATTGCTGGCTATGCTAGGAAGATGCTGGGAAGATGTCAGAACACACAGTTTGCTGAATATAGGGGGCCTCCAAAGCCACAGACTGGTCAGAGTGCCCATGCTGACCTCTGTCTGCTGCTGAAAGTGCCTACAATGGGCATGTCGTGTGGACAGCCAAGAGTGTGTGTTGTTTACCCGGGGCGGAGATGGCACCAGGATGGACTTTAGGAAGAATTCAAGTCAGTAGAGGCAGTGCAACATTTTGCTGGAAAACCTTGTGGCCTGCATTTATGTGGTCATTGTTTTGACACGTATCACATACATAAACATTTTTGAAGACCAAGTACACGCCTTCATGGCAACAGTATTCCTTTTTTTTTTTTCGGCCGGAAAAAAAGGCAACAGTATTCCTAATGACAGTGGTCTCTTTCAGTAGAATAATGTCCCCTCCCACACTCCAAAAAATGGGAACCGTTTGAGGAACATCATAAAGATTGTTGACTTGGCCTCTATATTCCCCAAATCTCAGTTCAATCAGACATCTGTGGGATGTTGGGAAGTGCTGGACAAACTAGCCTGATCCACAGAGGCACTTTCTCACAACTTACAGGACTTTATGAATCTGCTGCTATAGTCTTGGTGTCAGATAGCACGGCCCATTTTCTGAGATCTGGTGGAGTCAGTGCCCCAACAGGTCAGAGCTGATTTGGTGGCACGAGGGGGACCTACACATTATTAGGCAGGTGGATTTTAAGACTATGGCTGAAATATGTAACGTGTATTTATGTTACATATGTATGATGTAACCCACCTGATGGACAAAAACGGCCTGATAGTAGATTACAGTGGGCCTGTGTCTGGATTCATAGAGGGTGTGAGGAACAGAGAGGAAAACACATCACACAAAAACTAGAGCCAAAAAGTTAATAACAGGATGAAAGGTATTGAATGATTCTTTCAGAAAATAAACATTCACAGCCTGTGCTGGCATTTCTAAATCAAGTGAACAAATAAAAATAAATCTGTTCTGGCTCTGTCTCTATGTTTCACCTATTTGATTAAAGTCTGTCCAAGATTTTTCTCAGTCAGGGTGTACCCATAAGCAAGAAAAGAAAAAGTGTGAATTAAGGCACAGTCCTGCCACACCAGTGGTGTTGGTAAGTAACTGAATCAGGGGAATGAAACTTCCTCCTGGAGGCAAAGGAGAAAATTCAGGATCTGTGGAATCTTTGAGGTCTCCAGAAGCCTGGCTGATATTTTAACAGGACGACTACTAACCATGGTCATTTCCAAATTCACAGGACTATAATGAACAAGTATGGTCTCAATAGGATCATAATGAACCAGTATGGTCTCAGTAGGACTACAATAACGCGGCATGGTCTCAGTACGTCTATAATGAATCAGGATGGTCTCAAAATACTCAACATGTTTCTATTTAACCAACAGTGATTTCCTCTAAATGAATCAAGTCACCAACTGTACAATCTCTCTAACAATAAAATGATCACTCTCCTTAGTGATCATGAATTGTGATTTAAATAGATTCCACCAATGAAGTAATTACAATGTTTTGACCTTCTGATTAGACCATGGGTTTGACATAATGTTTAACGCCCACATAAAGGCAGGCGCATTAGCAGACGCCCATTTTATCTTTCTTTATTTAAATAGAGAACAAAAAAGGCACGAGGGCCAGAAAACCAAAACTAAAACCAATAACCAAAAGGAGAAATGCAGACACAAAGAAGCATGTGTAACGGTTGACCAACAACCTCAACCGTTAAATACATAAATGCATACAACCCCCAATCCCACAACCAATGAACAAACACAAACCCTTAACTCCAAACAACACCCAGCTGTGACTCATGAACATGAAACAAGACACTGTGAACAGTTTCAAAATCAAAGTCCCAAACATAACAACTGACACCCTTGCGGCCTCTAGCGGCCGCTGCCTGTGGACGTCACACATAATGCATAGTATTATTCTTGCATAGCTTTTGTCACACCACTGAAATAAAATATTACAAGTACATGAAATGACAAACATTTAATATAGCTGTACTATTTTAAAGTCTATTTTGACAGCTACAAAAAAACGAATGCTGCATTGCTTGTGCAAATTCAAAAGGTGCAACACTAAGATTTATCCTTGAGTCGTCACAGAAGTCCTACTCATGATTGTTCTGATTATTTTGTAATTTAATTTAATAGGCAGAGACAACTCCACTGCACCAGGGATAAAAATAAAACACAATAAAACCATTTTAAAACTGAAAATGCAGAACAAATAAATGATGATTAAAAAATGCAGATGAGATCTTTTTCTCTTTGTAAAAAAAAAAAAAATAATGCATGAGATTCATGTTGTTTTTTTCTACTGTTTTTTTGTCGCTGAGAATATAAAGTAGTTTGAGAAAGGAACAAAGGTATGGACAAAGCAAAAGGCCGGGCCTTAATTACATTGTTTGCGCTACACAAATCAACCAGCGTACAGTACAAAGGGTTAGCTGAAAGTCTGGTTTGCGCTGCATGGCCATTGTTGAATACTCTCCTTCCCTGTTCATTATCTTGCTTTTAATTGAGCTGGAAATTAAAAACTACCTCTGTGTTGCTGCACCATTTTAAGCGCATTTATTTTCGCCCATCATCAGGAGGTGCCGAGCACAATGCAATTATACATGCGTAATTAGATATCCTAACATGATGGATTTCATGGCCCGCATTTCGCTCCACGCCAGCTAACGCGAGCCGACACTGAGAATTCCTCTTCATTAATCCCTTCCTGCGTCCTCTGCGACGCCGACCTCGAGTTTCTAATGCGAGGAAGTCGGCCCCACCCCTGCTATTCATTTTCATCTCATTACACCACAACACAACTTCATCATGTTGTGGTAGTGCTGTGCGCAGCTCCAGTACTGTGGGGCGTTAACGCTAGTTGTCTGCTGCAGGGACGTGTCTATGGAAGGATGGGCACATGCGGGTCCCAGAAGCAGGTGTTCTTTTGGCAGCTACATCGCGTCTCTCTGCATAGGAAGGCAATTACTTGAGCAAAACAACAATCTGGAGGTGTCTGTGGTGACCAGCTGAGCTGCACAACCACACCAGAAGATTTCCCAATTAGTCTCTTGCCACTGAAATCACCTGTGTGGTTGATAATTGATGGGACAAAGGTGGAGAAGAGGCGCGATCGCTCTGTTTATCCAGTCGTTTCATTCAGCCCTGTCAACTCTGTGCCTTCTATAGAACGTCACAGCTCTGTTTTAGGGACCTGAGGGGCAGGATTATAGGTATATATAATACTGAATTTTAGAGTGATTACATGGCACAGTACACAAAGAGCCATCATCAATGCTTGGGAATAACAGTAAACAACTCTTGAACAACTCTTTAAAGGCCAATATCATGGGAAACCAAATTTCCCCCATTAAAAAAACCCCCAAAAAACTTCAGTCTCTGGCCCATCATATATTGAAACTAAAGCGCAGAACGATTCATTTAATAGTTTATCGTGACGTCATGGAAGCCAAGGTGTTTACAGAAATCCACCCGTTTGATAGCCAGCACCGCCAGCTGCATAAAAAGTGTTTTAATCTGCACTGCCATTCGTAACATAGGTCATTTACTTAGCTGTTTTAAAGGCACAGTGACAAAAACAGCATAAAGAGAGCTTGGAGCATGATAATGTAAGAGTGGCAGTTTGTATAGTGTAGTGGATAACATCACTGTCCATTTTGCAACAGACTAGGGTTCTGTTCCATATTTGGGCAAGCACATCCTGCTACACCAATAAGAATCCTTGGGCAAGACTCCTAACACGACACTCAATTGTTATTGGTATGTAAATCCACACAAACACCGTGAGTGGACCCCTGGAAAAAAAACATAAATTACCTGAAAAACATGCCAAAAGGAGCCTTGCTTTCTTTATAGTACATTTCTGTGGAATATTCTCTAAAGAACCATTTTTAGAAATTAAATGTTCAAGTATGAAGGACCTTTCTAAAGTTTTATGAACCTCCATCTAATGTAAAGGTTCTACACTAATTGGTTTCATATAAAACTGCATGTCCAAGCCAAGATCTATTTAGAAACTTTTTAAGAGAGTTTAGTTGTTGAGGTTAGAACTTCTTGCACAAAGAAGGAAATACTGGTGGACATATCAAAGCTCAGAAAAGTCTCGCAACTTGGCTGCGCCCAACACACCACATGTGGATATGTTATTAGTGAAAAACTGATGGTTCCACATTATGAGCTGCCTTCTGTTTGCACAACACAACCAATTTGCATTTTGACTGAAAGTGAAACGCTGAGTACTGCCACAGTGTCACAGTAACTGAAGCCCATCCCTAAGATGACTTGACTGTGTTGGCAAATCTTCATCTGAGCCTCACATAACCGCTCCCCTGTCCGCTATGCCAGATGGTTCATTTCTGTGTATGTTATGTCAGGTCGGTGCCAATTTTTTAAAAGGATTTCTTCAGATATGCAGCCATGTATAAATTGTTGACAACTTTAACTGGTTGCATATAATTTTACTTTCACTGGACTCATAACAGCTGAAATGTCAAGCATTTCACAGATCTCCCTAACTGTCACTCATTCTGCAAAACAATGCATTTATTTATAAAATCTGTTGTACTAGCTTTTCAAAAAACAGTGAAAAACAAACAGACCTTCACACGATGATCACCTGTCCTGATGAACGGGCTGTAATTGGAACAAACTGTGGAGAAAAGATTGGAACATCACGAAGGTCTAATTTGTCAGTGAGTGTGATGCTAACAGATGTTGCAGGCTGCCTTTTCAATTGTTGTCTTGTTTGCTGGTGATTTTCTCCTCAGTCGATCTGAAACATCTCTCGAAAATATGGCCCAATATCTCAGATTATTTGTTCCTTCACAGCTGCCTAAGCACTGTTCTTTAAACAGAATTCACAACTGAGACAACTGAGCCTCCTTAAAAGTTTGTGTTACAAAATAAGCAAAATAAGTATAAGTATAGGTTAATGCAATGTATAAATAATTTGCTAAACACAATACAATAATTATATATATATATAGCAAATTATTTATCCATTGCATATATATATATATTTTTTTTTTTTATTTTTTATTTATTTATTTATTTTTTTTTTTGGGTTTTTTTTGTTTTGTTTTGGTTTTTTTTTTCAAATCAAATGTCACATCCTCAGTCTCCACAGATATAAATACATGGTGTATCTTTAGTTATCTAAACAAAGGTTCTATTGGTGCAGTGCCATTAAATGATTCTATAGAGAACAATTGTGGTGAAGGTGTGGGACTATGCACTTTCATGAGCTGTAATGACAACTTTATTTCAGTAATACAACACTATGATTACCACTGTTATGACAAATGTACACTAATTATTCATCATTACATCGAATAATATTAAAGACATCATGACACTTACTGTTAATGATAATATGACCTTGTAATATTACTGGACATAATATGTCACGATAACTCATAACAGTTATGACATAGTTATGTATCGTCATGTCATAGTTATGTATGTATCAGTGTTTTCCTACAACTTTACATCCAAGCCAAGAGCCAGTTAGGAACTAGGCTTTTAAGAGCATAAATCTCTTAACTAAAAGGTTTGCAATGAGCAGCAATAAGAACATTCACAATGTTCTCAGAGTATACAGTTTTTCTTGTATTTTAAGAGTATACAAAGTATACTTTTTAAGTATTTTTCATCATCTTGCTCTCACCAGTTAGACTTTTATGCAGACTATTTTGTATCACCAGTAAGAAAGTACTGTATCAGAAAGATATACTTTTGGATATACAAAATAAAAGTCCTTTTTCCACATGTAACCTTTTTTCCGGCTTAATGCTGTATTGCAACTTAATAATGATCATTAATACAAAATATACATTAGCTATAAAAAAAAAACATGGGTAAATTTGTATGACATATGCTTTAAAAAATGTTAAGCATGCTACAGATTTGTTGTTGTTGTTATGATTTTACTTCATCAGTTCATTAAAGACCACCTCAACTGTAATTACATTAAATTAGAGGAGCTCTGTGACATTTGCTCGTGGAGCTGCTGCTCTTGTTTTTTGTACATTATGTGCAGGTGAGGCACTTGTAAAATGAATCTAAATGTCATCATTCAGAGAATGGGCATGCATTTGTTTCCGAACACCGACCATTCGAAAAGGTGATGAGCATGAGTTTGTGAGACATTTAGCTTGTACGGATTCAGTGAACGAATATTAATCAGCGTGGCTACAAGCAAATGATAGTATGAGCATTTCTGCGGTCAGGGGCATGTTTGTTTGGGCAATAACACAGAAAATCCAGACCACTGCATTCACACATATTCTGTTTAAAGTAACTTTATTATCCCTGACAGACGTAGCAGGGTTACAGTACCAGTATCCACGCTGCTTTAGAGTCCTCGTCACTATTTTATATTAATATCACTGTCCTCAGCTCAAATCATCTCACTATGAGATGTGATGGGGCAGCTGGTGCTCTTGTGGTTAGGGAGTTGCTCCTGTGATCAGAAGGCCTGTGGGTTTGAAACCCAGGACTGCAAGTGGCACCACTGAGGTTCCCTTGAGAAAGTTACCGTCCCCACACACTGCTCCCCGGGTGCTGTGTTCTTGGCTGCCCCCTGCTTCACTTGGTGAATGGCTTAAATGCAGACAATGAATTTTACACTGTTCACACTGTGTGCTGTGCTGTGTTCACGGATGAAAAATGAACGCTTACACTTATCCCTCCTTTATTTTACACTGTATGTCCCTTTCATGCACACTGTTCAGTGCAGCTTAAAACTGGGCCATTCATTGTTTAAGTGTCATCTATATGATTGTCATTTATAGCACTTTTTTGTGTTCATGTTGCTTTCAAATGGAAAATAAAGACATAAGAGCTGTATGTTAGTAGCATCAGCATGTGTTTCCAGTAGTCCAGGGTGAGCTTCTAAGAAATATCTAGTGACTTCTGTCCTAGACATAACATTTCTAACTTTTTAATTCCTTTTTTTCCATTATCGAGCGGATCCTATAGAACCTCACAAGTACACACTGGTATGATATGAAGAGCAGCCTAAAATATAGACAGCAGATTTGTTTGTTAGATGGGGTATGGAGCTGCAATGTCCTTGAAAATAATGAGTGAGCAGCATAAAGTGGCAGAGTAAGACAAGACGCTACAGGTGAATGGGGTCGTTTTCTAAAGCAGATGTCACAATGAATCTTTGTCAGTTGAACAATGATATCCCTAAAAATACTTTTTGCATTGGAGCATTAGTAAAAGCATTTATTTATTGTTATTTATTGATATTTTGTTGTTATTTATGCATTTAGATATTTTTTAAATCCCAAAATCCAGCTCATAAATGATGTTAGAATTAAAATGTTTATGTCATTGGGAAGACACAATCCAGAGAGAGGATTTCAGAACAGATACTGAAATCTCAGTTTTAATTAAATAAGAAAATACTGCACTTTGTATATATTTATACAAGAACAAAATAACAGGTACTGTTTTGTGCAAAATCAACCACGAATCCATCTCTGAGTGATATATTAGGAGATTGTGCTGTAAAATGTTTCAGAATATGGTAATTATTCTGTAAAATTTCCTGAAGTCAGATGTTTTTGGGGTCCAAAAGTTTGGCAAACAATTGACAAAAGCAGTTTTGAGAAGGTTTCAGAACTGCATCACATAGAGATGTCAGAGAACATGCTCCATTTGTGGAATGTTGTCTTGAGTAGAAAAGAAATAAACTTGTTTAGATATTCTAGTGAGATTCTACAGGAAATTAGCTTAGCCGGAATATAACAGCTTTCATTTTTTCAATGGCAGTTGCTCCGATGTGAGATTTGTTGTTTTAGCATGTCATTTGTATTCTAAAGATATGTTTGGTGTCTCAGTTCATCACATAGTCTCACATTAAAACAAAGAACTGGTTACGCCAGTTTTGTGATCCTAAAGACTCGTGTAAGTGTCTATACCTGCTATAATGTCCTGTGCAATTGGTTTTCTAAGCAGTTCAGAATGTAGAATAGGTCATTCTACCTTTCAGTGGGTGGAATTAGCTGAAATTCATCATTGACTATTTTCTTGATACTCAGTGTAGTATCATACATGCAAAATGTCCCATACATGGGACTTAAAAAGGGTTATCTTTTCTTATCTTATCTTAATGTTATGGTTGATTTAGATTTGTCTGTCTTTGTTAAACTAGCAGTCTTAGAGTAACATTTATTTAACTACTAATAAACATGTAAGTGGAGTTTATGTAAGGAAGGTGAAAAGTATCTGGGTTTTCCTTAGTACTGCACATTTGTGAGAGTGAATGGTTTCAGATCTTTAGACAAAATGCAATTTCATTCATAGAAACATGAGCAAGAGGGTAACATCGAACACATTACACATCACATGAATCACCCATGTGTAAAATTAATTATTCCCAGGTTACTTACTAAAGCAACACATTAACCAAATGTTATTGATGTTGAGATTCAGCTCATTGAAGTGTTGTGAACATCACAGTGTTGAAGCCACCACAAACTTTATACAAGCACACTGGAGATGCCTATCCGAGGTTCTAGGAAAGGGGTTCGCAACTACACTCCTGGAGGACCAGTGTCCAGCACAGTTTGACTCCTTGCTCAAACACACCTGATTCAACCTGATTCTGTTAACTGATGTGCTAGGTTTAGTGGATGTGCAGGGGATCTACCACCTGTGCTAGGTACCAGCCCCTCCTGTACTGGAGGTGAGCATCCGCGCTCTAGGACATCACTGAACCACAGTGATAGCCATTATGTAAAAATGGAGAGCCTAAGGAACATTGGAGAATCCTCCCAGAAGCAAAAGCCGCATTCATGGGAAATAAAAAGCCTTTCACTACAGAAACACTAAACAAACACTCAGACATGGTGGTCATAGTGGGAAGGTGAGGACTGCTTTGGTGCCTCCAGGCATGGAAATCTTGTCACAAGGAACAATGGATTCTGTTCTATATCACAGAATTCAGATGTGTGTTTATCTGTCTGTAAGTTGAAGCTAAAACATAATCTGGTAATGCAGCAAAATAACAATTCAAACCAAAACAGAAAAGCAAGTCCGCATTTGAGTGTCTGACGAGAAACAAACCTAATTATTTGAAAAGGCCCAGTCGAGGTCATATAGAGTCAAATAGAGATGCTGTGGCACTGCCTAATATGAGCAATTGATACTTAATATCTGTGAATTAAAGCATAGGTGTGTGTGCATGATTTATATGTTTTGCTTATTTATATTATTATATGTGCCTTATTTGTGTGTGTGTGAGAGTTTTGTTTAATAGGTACCATTTGTCTAATATTACTTTTATTAAAACCCTATATGTAAGACATATAGAACGTTATCTGTAAAATTCATTATATGGGTTAGAAGTATGATATTAGCTATGTAAGCATCGCCACTGATTTATGTTACACACATGGTGAAGCTCTTAATAATTGTTGTGAGGCTGATATGGGCCCCATACTGCTCTTGGAAGCTGGAACTGAATTGAATTAGTGGAACCTGCTTGTCTTGCACTCTAGTATGTGAATATGCTTTCAAGGCCCACATGGGGGTCATTAGCATACGCCCATCTGGCTCAGTACATGTTTCCTCACAGGTAAGGACTACAGAGGAGGGCTTAAGAGGATCATTTGTATGTGCCAGATGTCAAGTTCACATAACCTGGTTCTTTTCATTATATCCAAGCGTGTGTAATTTATCCTCCCCAGGGCCTCTGTGTGGTGCGATATAGTGAATTACTGACACTGGGACCCAGGGGGTGATGGATTGTATGATAGAGTGAGCTCTGATGTTCTTTATTATAGTGTGCTGATAAATTATGTTCCATCATCAGGTCCTCTCTCTCCTTTTGTGAGTTAAAGAGGCGTGGGGGTCTTGTTTGAAAAGGCTTTAAACACTGACTAAACATTGACTGAGCTGGACTTTACCTTACTTTTTCACCACGGGAGAGTGTGAAGCTAACCCTCTCAACCTGCTCTTCGATCAGCACACACTTTCATCAATATTCCAATCAAGCAAGAACATTTCAGTTCATCAAACATAGCAGGTGAAAACGGCAAGTAGCCAGACGATTAGAAAATTGATCAGTCGAGATTAAACTTATCTCTCAATGTCAATGTCATCGTCCCTTGCAATTGATGTCAAATATTCTGTTGTGGTTCAGTCATCAAGAGGCACATGGTTTGAACATCTAATATCCTTCATATTTCTCATTCTCTAATAGCTTTATTGCCCATCAAATCCATCACAGAGGAGAATTCAGCCATACACAAAGGTCTGTGGGGTCCATTGAACTGCCAGTCTCAGTTCCTAGGACACTCAGATTCATTTTTTTTTTTACTGCAAGGGATCACTGCTGTCTTTTAGTATAGTTTCAGTGTTATACTCAATATAAATTCTGATATTAGATCGTAATCTGATGCATATATAAAAAAATATATAAAAGAAATTTTGCAAGACAAGAAAATGTCTTGCTTAATTGCAGAGGTCCAATTACACTATATGGAAAAAAGTATTGGGACACACCTGATTTTCAGGGTTTGGGCTAGGCCCATTACTTCCAGTGAAGGACAATCTTAATGCTTCAGCAGAACAACACATTTTGGACAACGTCAGGCACCCAACTTTGTAGACACAGTTTGGGGAAGAACCTTTTCTATTCTGTGTCCCAGTGCACAAAGCAAGCTCCATAAAGATGTGGCTGGAGGAGCTCAGTGTGGAAGAACTTGACTGACCCACACAGAGCCCTGACCTCAACCCCATCCAGCACCTGGAACGGAGATTGCTCTACAAACTCCCACAGAAACTCCAAAATCTTGTGGAAAGCCTTCCAAGAAGAGTGGAAGCTGTTATAGCACCAAAGAGGGGACCAACTCCATTTTAAAGTCTATGGATTTGAAAACAATGTTATTAAAGGCCCTGTTGGTGGTCAGACGTCCCAATACTTTTGTCCATATAGTGTAGTAGATACAGAACAATATAGTCCTATATTTAATAACCGAATAACAAGTCTGCAGTTTAGGGGACTGAGTGGATGGCAGAGAACCACAGTGCTGAGGAATTTGTGTTGATGGAAGGACATTAGATCTAAAACTCTGCCAGATCATTAGCTGTGTCACCCGCTCCTGAGATGCCCACTGTTTATGCCAGCTGCTCTAAAACCTCAGGATTTTCCCCCTCATTAGTGAGCGTGTGAGTGAGCATGTGTGTGTTCATGTGAGATACTGTACCGCCACACGTGATAAGTCTCACCCCCCACTTGATGCCATTTGTTCACATTTCGGGTGTGCCAAGACACTCACAACGAGCAGCAGGTTTGCTTGTTTGGACACACAACAAGTCCTGGTAGGATCTCCAGCCAAATCTTCTGTTGAAACGGTAGACGCACCAGGCTTATGATGTGACTGGCCAAATAACTGATCTGCTTACACAGACATGAAACAATACCGTTCCTTTATTCACCGGCATTTCAGAGCCCATGCATAATGCATCAAAAACATGCATAATTTAGGGGAACAAGCAGAGGATCAGTCTGGTGCACTGCCAAAGCGTATTCATCCTCGTGGGGTGACAAAACAAATTCCATCTTGCAGAGACAGATGGTGAACAGGGTAACACGGTGCCTCTTATCCAAATTGCAGGCACTTGAGTTGAGGTTGTCATGGGAACCAAGGGGAAAACATGAAGGGAAAAAAACATTCCCAGTGTTGGTTTGAGTTTGGTCTCGGCAGAAGTGACAAAAGGATACCTGAAAGTCCACAGGTGTCGTAAAAAACTTCCCGTTCCTGTTTGTGATTCCCTTCCAAAGTCAATTACTTTTATAAATTCTGGAATAGGTGACTTTATACTCACAACCGCACGTATTTCTTCCCAGGATTAGATTGGCTGGGTGATTCAGTATACCCTCCTAGGGTTTAATGGTGTGCCATTCGACTAAGGCCATAATAATACATTAACTGAATTGACCATGGCTGGAGTTCCCTGTTTTAACTCTTGAGGAAGTCTTTCTTGAAAGTGAGACGTTATCCTTATCACTTTCGCTTTTTGTCCAATGGGTGAGATTACAGGAGCCAATGGAATAAATATATAATCTGTCTTTGGCACTAATCGTGTGATCACTGTTTGCTGCTGCTGTATTTGTCATCCTCTTCTTTGGAGCGGATTCGTTCATGCTGCCTGTCAAGCTCCGTTTTTACCTGTTTTTAAAGCCTGGGGGCATTTTAAAGTGTGAAGTAAGACAAAGAAAATATGCAAATGTCACAGACATACATTCATCATGGTGTCTACATACTTTGTGCAACATTACTGCAGTATGATGTTCTCTCTCTCAGGTGAATGCACTCTCTCTCTCTGTCTCTCTCTCTCTCTCTCTTTCTCCTCTCTTCTCTCGGTTTTACAACATTAGGTCCATCCAGCTAGAGTTTGAGGAGTGGGTGGACGTTCCCCTCAGCAACCCGATCTCACAAGTTTTCGTGCAGCCATCATGAAATACAATTTAATCAAAATACGTGCTCCGATCACGATTAAGGGTTTTTTTTTGTGCTAGGACAACGATTCACTTTTTGTGCTGGGACAACGCTAAACCCTAAGTATTTTCATGCGCACTGCGTTAAATCACTGGTATCTGCACTAACTGGGGACTCTTACGTTTAGGTTAAGGTTAAGGGTTAGGTTAAGGTTAGAGTTAGGTTAAGGGTAAGGTTAGAGTTAGGTTAAGGTTAAGGTTAGGGTTAGAGTTAGGTTAAGGTTAAGGTTAAGGTTAAGGTTAGGGTTAGGTTAGGTTAAGGTTAGAGTTAGGTTAAGGTTAAGGTTAAGGTTAGGGTTAGGTTAAGGTTAGAGTTAGGTTAAGGTTAGGATTAGGGTTAGGTTAAAGTTAGGGTAAGGTTAAGGTTAAGGTTAAGGTTAAGGTCAGGGTTAGGTCAAGGTAAGGAATCAACTCATTATTTCTCTCCTACTGTCCGGGTAGTGAAGCATTGTCCCAGCACGAAAAAGTGAAGCATTGTCCCAGCACGAAAAAATCGGAGCACGTATTTTGATTAAATTGTATTTCGTGATGGCTGCACGAAAACTCATGAGACTGGGCTCCTCTCAGTGAAACCATAGATGATGGGAGGTGTCACAACAACTCTTTTCATCTTGTTTGTTAAGTTCACCTGAACTGTGTTGGGCATTTTTGTGAGTAGCAGCTATATTGAGAACTATAGTGCATCAGGTCTAATGGTTTAAGAGTTGATACTGTTTTCTGTCAGCTATGATCTAGACCACAAAAAACCCTGATAATAAATATAGTGAGAGTTTAACAGATATGTAAAATATCCAGCACTTTTAAAACACAATTTCTGGACACTTGATCAGTGTTTTGACTTTTTACTAAATGCATTGGACACAATCTAAGAAAGATGGACTTTAGTTCAGCTTCTCCATTCTCACACTGCAGTGCTGCCTAGTGCCCAAACCTGTCACCAGTAGCACACTGTTCCAAACCAATTGTGGCCGGGCCAGCTAAACCCATCCAATCCATTCTGGGCACAAAAAGGCTTTGATTGGATAAAAAAGGAGCAATTCAAACAAAAGAAATGCTAATACAAATAAAAGCTTTTGCATCCAGGAGTAAAATTCATTGTTTCCTAGACAGGCAACCAAGATATGGAACATTCAAATGTCAGGATATCCGTCATGAGCATTTACCTGATTTGTTTAACACAATAAAAATGTTCAATGCAGAATCAGTTAGCATTATCGTTGGTTTTATTTAGCAATACAAAGATTCAGTAAAGGTTACTATATCTATGCTACGTCACTGATCTACATTTTAACCTGTGTGGCACAGCTGTGTCATCTCTGCATGTAGCAGGGTAGCAAAAATGTCATCTATACTTTGCTTGATCAAAAGAGTTTCTGTACTTTTTGTGGCATCCATATCATATTTGTAAAAGGTGCTGTATCATGAAGGGAATAGGCTACTTACTGTGAAAGGTATAGTGTAAACTATATGGATAAAAGTTTTGGGACACCTGACCATTACACCAACAGGAACTGTAATGAAATTGCATTCCGATTTTGCAGAGTTTCTGTGGGAATTTGTGCCCATTCATTCTGTAGAGCATTTCTGTGGTCAGACACTTATGTTGGACGAGAAGGTCTGGATCTCAATCACCGTTCCAGTTCATCCCAAAGGTGTTGGATGGGGTTGAGGTCAGTCGAGGGCAGTCAAGTTCTTCCACACTGAACTCCTCCAGCCATTTCTATTCCAGTCATGCTGGAATAGAAAAGGTTTTTCCCCAAACTGGGTCCACAAAGTTGGAAGTATGGTGTTGTCCAAAATGTCTTGGTCTGATGAAGCATTAAGATTGACCTTCACTGGAGGTAAGGGGCCTAGCCCAAACCTGAAAAACAGGTGTGTCCCAATACTTTTGTGCATATAGTGTATAAAGTGTCAGGTAATAGGTATATAGTGTAATGTCACGTAATGCAACGCAAAATGTAATACAAACAGCAGAACGTGAACTGTAATAGTGGATGTAAATGCCAGTCTGTGCCAGCTTTTCGTGCTGCCGGGTTTGAGCACAATGCTTGAGGTCACGGGCTGTTGCTGTTTGTGTGATTATTGCACAGGATATCACTGAAGAGAGAGTCTAGAATACAGACTCAGGTGAAATGCTTTTGGTTGCTGTGCATGCAAAATGGTGCTATACAGCATTCAGCAGTCAGCTTTTTATTTTGCACAGTTTTAATTACATCAAGGAAAGGTTGTTCGGTTTATACTGGCAGGTGTCCAAAATACTGTATTTTATGAAATGAAAGTGAGGTTAGGTGAGTCATACTGCTGTATACCAGAGTGTGAAAAGCCACTTGTAACCACACACACCCTGCTTCTTCCGCACCCCAGTACGCTTATCTGAAACCACACATGTGAAGGGAGCCTTATTTGCTCATTAACAACATTAAAACCTGTCCAAGACAGATAATACATAATGCTACCTAATGGGATAGGTAATTAGGACCTCAGGTGACGCAAGGTGCATTAGATGTAGAAGTGAAATAATGAGCCACATTTACTTCGAGCTACATCAGGTTGTAGGTATTTTTTGTTGGCAATCCGTTTTACATTTACATAGTTATATTTCTAAAGAAATGAATCAGTTCTTTACTGACTTATGTACTGTCACTTGTAGTGGCGAAGCATTACTATTAGGCCTTCAGTTTAGGAGGAAATGTCAAAACTGTAAAAAAAAAAAAAAAAAAGAAAAGAAAAAGAAAAAGAAAAGAAAAAAGACAAGCTGGGAAAATGTCAGACATGGAACATATGGGGTCATAATGAAATGAAGCAAGTGATAAAGTAAAGCACCAAAGATGAGACATATAAAGCTGAAAAAAGCCCAACCTGGCACGGCTGTGCGTGGGAATGAGTGGGAGTATCGATCAAACCTGGACATAGTCTGAAGTCTGGCTCGCGAAACTAATAACAAGATGAAACAGCTATGACATTAAAAAAAAAAACATAGAGTATTGCAGTCATATCATAAACTTATCATTTTGTTTTAATAGAGACCCAGAAACAGGCATTACATTATGAGCGTGTGCCAGCTGAGTTAAAAGAAACCATTTCATTCGCTTCACAAGTAGCCTTTGCTGCTATAATCATTTTAGTTAGCCCCACTATGGAATTTTGAAAAAAAAAAAAAACAAAACACAGAATGCCTAGAGGGGCTTAAGGGTTATTTTTGCCTTATTTCTTTATTTATGGGATATTTATTATTGTTTTTTTTGATCAGCTTCACTGCCCAGCTTTTAGTCATGCCTTTTCCCTTTAGGCATAATGAAATGAATGTGTGATCTGTAGACCAGCAGCCCTACAAAAGAAGAAGAGTTAAACTATATTTGCTTGCTTTGAGAAACAGCTAACTGGCACAGACAGTCCTCTAGTCCCACAGGAACTTCCTGAAAGTTTCATGGAGCTTTAATGGATTTTTTTTTCTGGTGGCTGTAGCCACAGATTCACACAAGCTGTGCATCTTGACCTGAAAAAAGTAGGTGTATTCTAAGTCTTGCAATTCCCATGATGCACCACGTAATGTCTCCCAAAAAAGGTGTTCAAGACAAACAACATGCCTAGATGTGGACTAGATTAAACTATCCATGAAGAACATCTGTAGAATACCCTTTTAAACATAGAACCTCAACCTTCAATCTAACAAATTGTTGTCTAGAAGTTCAGTGGGTATGTGATGCTTTAAGCCTGATCATTAGAGCTTAAGCAGTAATTAATATTTACTAATGATGTCTCAACTTTTAGTGTTACTTTTATCATGGCATCTTATTTCTGTTCTAAAATGCAGGCTATTATGACCTCATTTATATAAAAACGGTCTAACAACACGAGTCAGAAACTGCATTGAAATTATTAGGTATTCAGAGTCATAAAAACATGAATGTAAAAGAAAATTGGACAGAAACCTGAAGTAAAATCGAATGTCAAATCTGCTGTTATTCAGTTTTTCCACCCCACTGCCACTTTAACTCTTCCGTCCTTGAACACAACCAGTAACAGCTGTGTTTAAGTCTCCAGCTAATACTGTTCCCAAAGCTCCCACTGGCATTAAGTTCCACTTCAGGAGACTTTGATGGCTATAGAAAAAGTTTCGTTCTGTGTGGATTTGGACGTATGTTTTGGATCGGTGTCCTACTAGAGGAAACACAGGTTTCATTTGTGGCACAGACAGTCAAGTTTCCATTTAAAATCTGCTGGTACTCCATGGAGTCCACGTTGACAGGCATCATAGCAAAGTTCCCAGGGCCTCTGGAGAAAAAACAGCCCGTGAACACTGCAGATCCTCCCCTGTTACTATTTATTTATTTACCTTTATTTGACCAGGTTTGTCCCATTGAGATTAGAGATCTCTTTTGCAAGGGAGACCTGGCCAAGAAGGCAGCAGCACGACCACATGCGTTAAAATTTTCTCACATAAAACACTTGCATGCAGACAAAGTAAACTGCAACGACATCACCATGGCTTTAAACTCCTTCAGTGTAACAAGGGCTTGAAGTTAAAGCTTAGATAGTAAGTCATTCCAAGTGTGAGGTGCCGAAAACCTGAAAGCTTTCTTGCCCAGTTCAGTTCGTACTTTAGGGACAACAAATTGCAGAACATCCATAGATCTAAGATTGTAACTTCCATGTTTCCTTGTTAAGAGACAGGATAGATAAGAAGGAATAGTACCCAGAATAGTTTTATAAATAAATACATACCAGTGACTAAAACCGTCTCATATGTAAAGAAGTCCAGTTAATTTTAGAATAAAGTATGCAATGATGCGTAAGAGGACCACAGTTGGTAATAAATCTCAGTGTCCCATGGTATACACTATAAAGCATGCGAAGACAATAATGCGAAGCGTTCATATACATAGTCCATAATAGGTTTCACACATAAAGAAAAAGAGGATTTATTTCTATAGTAAAATCCTAAAAGAAGTCTCAGTTTTTTTACAACATACTGAATATGCTCCTTAAAAGTCAATTGATCATTAAAAATGATCTATTAAAAATCCTACAAATGATAAATGAAAAATGTTCTAATTTTCGAGTACTGTAAAATCCAGTTACATTGAAAAACTGTGTGTCAGGTCTGTGCTATCCAAATAAAACCATCATGGGTAGACATCAGTATAAAGTGAGTAAAAAGAGGAAATGTATATGAGTAAAAGAAATGAGTATATAGCTTTAATGAGGGTCTGCTTTTGTGTGACAGGTGTCAGACCAGCTCAGGTGACTAAAAAGGTGATGAGTGTAGTAAAAAAGTTGAGAATTTTATTCAAATCTACCCTTAAACTTATTAAGAGAAGAATGACATGAAGAAAATGACCAACCAGAATGTGCCATATCAGAATATAATCTGAATATGTTACTTTTTATGTTGTACAGAATACACTTAGATTGTGTATTCAGTCTTCATCCATCACTAAGTGTTCTGCCCCACTCTGGTAATGCAACACAACAAACAACCGTAACAGCCACAGCACAATAAATGTCACGTCACCGAAACTAAATCATGAAAAGTGTAGGTGACCCCTTCTGCACCCAAAAAATGTCAATCTTCTAAATGTGTTGACAGCACAAGGAAAGTCAAAGTGACATCAACTAAATCTCCAACAACCAAACTGAGGGAAAGCATGGCATGAAACCAGCTATCTCTCCGCCAAAGCATTTCATGAAATTCCCTTATGAAGAAATTATGTTCTGGGTTTTTGAAATGCTAGCTTTTTGAAGTGCCCAACTTTCTGCTGAGTGATTGTGAAGTCATTTTTGTTTTATGTCCACTATTCCTACCTGTTTATAATCATTCATATTAGTTTGAGCTGTGACTGTAATTGACAGTTTGGCAGGTCAGGGGCTCCAGAGGCTTAGCGACCCCCTCGCTACTGCTCATCAGTTCAATTCATGCTAATGCTAATGGAGGGAAAGCCCTCATCCAAAGACGAAGTGTTCAGTATCTCCCACACACACAAAGATGAATCAGCCTAGAGATTAAAACAGCATCACTTCTCCATTTATTACATAACACTGGATAATACTGCTTGACAGTAGTCCAACACAAGATCCAAATGTAGTAAAAGTCAACAATCAGTTGCAGCTTTTTCTAGAACCTGTCTGCTTTAAGCTGGACAAGGAAATAAAACAATTAAAAATTGAATTTAGATCCCAGATGTACTTGAACAACCAAGATTTCAACATTTGCTTAGTTAGTTTAGAACAGCTGCTTAAATATTGATATACAAGTATTTATATACATTCATTTATATACATCATTTATATACAAGTATTTTTTTCTAAAAATACTTCATAATAATATTTCAAGTTGCATAAACCACATCTAGATATAGGCAGTATAGACTTACAAAATGACTTACTGTGAGCTATAACAAAGAACTTAAATCAGCCAGTGATTTCAAAGGCTGGTATTTACAGATGAGGAAACGGAGGACTGTGTTGTGAGTAAAGATCTAGATGTGGTTTAAGGTGGCTTAGAGAAGTTTTGATGACATATTTTCACAGAAGCTCCAGTTCCGCAGCTCCAGTTCCAGAGAAACAAATGCTGCTTGCTGACATCCAGGTAAGTGGAAAAATTTTGCTAAATTAGATTTTCTGCCAAACTATTCCTTAAATCACGATAAGACACAATTTTTCTTTTTGAGATCCTCACTTTGAAGAGCAGAGATCTTCAGTTCACCAAATCCTGTTCTTTTCTTGTTTTTGCATTTAAGAACACACACACACACACACACACACACCTATATATACATTTAGAGTTTGACATAATCATTTTTGTTTGGTTTTACTAGTTTTACTTGATAGTTTTACTTGTTTAAACTTCACTATGCTCATACGTATCATCGTTTTTTAAAAGTCCTTTTTATTAGTGATCAGTGCTCGCCTGCACTGCAAATGAGAGGCACCCTCAATTCATTCCAATGTAAGGTTACCTGATTAATTGCTTGTTTGTTTGACTGACTGATTGATTAAATGATTGACTGATCTATTAATGGATTGAAGGATCAATCTCAACGACTAGAGACCAATAATGAATCTCTACCAAGACAGTCTGATTGAAAGCATCGCTGATGATTTGAGACCCAGTGTTCCATAGTGCCTATGGAAGTATTCATTTATTTAGTTAATGAGAAATATTTGAGCAATTCTGAGACTGATTAATCTCTACATGATCAGTGATATAAAAATAATTGCCCACTAAATTAAAAAGTCACAAAATTTGAAAAGACATTCATTACGCATCTGCATATTACTTTGAGATGCTTAAGAGTGAAGGAATTAAGAGAGAAAGCAGAGTGTGGCATTTTTTTCACCCAAGGTTCATCAGCCTTGAGGTTTTTTAAATTTTCAAAATAGTTCAGATGGCAGAATGGTCGTATTTTGTATTTTGTACATGCCAACCTCTTCTGCTCAGCTTTCTCTATGACACATCCTGGATGAGTCATGCAGCAGTCAGCTCAAGATTCTTTATTTGTCACATGCATATTTATACAAGTACAACACACAGTGAAATGTATACCAACTTGTCACTTTTGAGGGAGAACAGCTGAGGCTCGGTATGATTCTGACTGTGAGGTAAATAACTGTACAGCTGAAAACAGTTCAGGGCACGTAAAGTCTAAATTCATGCTGTAGTACGATCCCTGAGCCTTAAGGAGGTTCATTGTAATTCATCGGCTGACTTAAATGCAGCCCAAATGCAGAGTTGTCTGTTGGGTCAAAGCTTACTTAAACACACACACACACACACACACACACACATATA
>JBBIGA010000153.1:3878922-3892261 GCA_037576975.1 Alestes dentex
ATTCTTTACAAATCATACAATGTGATTTCCTGAATTTTTTTTTACATTCTGTCTCTCACAGTGGGAATGCTCCTACAATGTGAATTTCAGACCCCTCCATGATTTCTAAGTAGGAGAACTTGCAAAATTGCAGGGTGTTAAAATACTTATGTTCCTCACTGTATATATATATATATATATACCCCATATATGGAAATAGTTTCTTAGTAGGGCTGCACTGAGTTCTCCTGTTGAATGATGATTCTAGAGCAAGTCCTATTCTTATATCTCAGATCTCTTTGCTGCATGCACAACATACATCATGCATGCATCTGATGTACTACACTAGACTGGATCTCTGAGAATTATTCATAGCTCCCGATGAGATACCTTCTCCCATGACTTCGTAAGCAAGGGGTACACCAGAGTTCCTATCTCGCGACAATGAAAAATAAAACTCAACATTGAAAAATAAAGCACAGTTTTGGAAAGCACAAAAAAAGTTCTGTGCTCAAGCAGAAATGGTTTAAAAAAACAAATCTGATTTACAAACACTTATTCGGTATCTCCAGGCAGTTTCTTTTCACACATGCCATATAGCTTGCGAGGCGCCAAGATGAAAGCTTTCCCTCGATTTCTAATGACCCTTTTCGGAGCCATTAGGCTGTAGCGAGTGAAGGTGCTAGGACAGGTATGTGTTTCATCTCTCTAAGGAGAAGCTGTGCTTGACTCTTTCTCCTTACAAATGACTGCCCCCTCCCTCTGTACCTGAAGATGAATGGGACTTAGCACATGCTCCGAATTAATAATGAGTAGAAAGGCACCGTCGGACCCATTCTCTGTGACGAAGTCTTCCAAATGACTTTTAAATGAACGCCCGATTCATCTGCGCTCACGGATCTCACCAACATGGGACATCCTGTTTCTTCCTCTCTCTCGCTCGTTCACGGTTGGTTTGTGCTCTTATTTGTCCAATATTTTCTGTGCGGTGCTTAGCATAGCTGTGAGGGATGTTTATGTGTTTTAAGCACCAATGTGAAGTAATGAGATGGCAAAGAGCCTCCTTCTCTAATGGCTGATGTATTCTTGAATACAAATGTTCCACAGGGAAATGAAGACTATTATCTTTAATATCCAGATAAGTAGCAAGTGAAAATAAGCCATGCGCTGGAGTTGAGCCTGCACAGGCTTACTTTGTGGAGGGAAAAACAAAACCACATCCAGGCATGAAACAAGCAATGAATTTAGCCCCTTGCAGGATGCCTGCAACCCCCTTATCAGATAATTCATAACACCTAAAACCACTTAGCAACACAAAGTATGACAGCAGTCTCATTTTGGTTCTGTTTTTAAAAATCGACGGGGGGCAGCAGGCTTGGTGTAGGCTAGGGGGAACAGTGGGATTCATTAAAAATGATTTGTGGGCTCAGTCAAATTTATGGTATCTTCTCCAGAGCAGCGTGGGCCACTGGGAATATCATAGGCAGACCGAATATAGCATCAGTGCTCTGAATGCTTTGGCGATGTTAAGCAGGATCCCCGATAGCACAGTTTCCTAGGTTTAGTGAGAACGAAATGATGGTCGCACTAAGACAAGCTTGGTCCTGAGTCATGTCCAGTCCAGCCATTGTTTGTTCTGTGTGACCGCTGTCAATTCCATCCACACGAGTAACAGTGATTATTTCAGTAACCCAGAAGTCACACTGCTATGAAAAGGTCATCGCTGAACAGGGCGCTGCAGGAAGATTCAAGTTTTTTTACAACGTTGATGGTACACTCATAAAACTGAAGGTGCAAGAAAAATGGGTACACCAAATAAAAAACAATTTTAGTTCCTTTAGTTCATAAGGAAGTTGGTGGAGTGTGAGTTGTGCTTAGTGAGAGTGCCGGGGGTCATTTTTGAAGTCCTTTTCTTGAAGAACTGGATGTACCGCCATTGCCCACATCTCATTATTTTTAAGGCCACATTTTTGTCTTACACACTTAAAAACAAAGGTGACTGTCTTGGATATATGGCTCTAAGAAAAAAAAAACTTTAATTGGAACAGAACCTTTAAAATGTTTTTATTATGCACACGGGTCAGGTGACCTTAACTATGCAACGCGCACGGATCGCTCATACTAGGTGCAGGAAATCATCTTTAGAGGGTATTTAAGGTGCAATTAGACACTCAATCTGTGCTCAGTCATTGAGTTCCATGTCTTGTTACCAGCTCTACCTCGATCCTTCATCTCCGGTACCATGAGTACTCTGGTTATGATCGTGTGCTTGCTCTCCGATCTGTGTGCATTTCAGAATGTGGGAAACCGGGGGGTTTACTTGTTACTAGTACAGTAGCGTTCCTAGAACAACTATCGAGAATCACCAACCCACTCATCAGGTGGGAAAAAAAACACTTTACTTTTAACTCCATGCCTTCCTTACTTTTGCTTTACCTCTGGTTTTTCTTTGTTTAGGTGTAACTTAGCTGGCAGTAACTTGGTTGAATAGCGGATGTTGATTTAAGTTTAGCTTTACTGGTTGAAGACCAGACATGGACTTCTTGAGCACTGACGTATGTCGCTCTGGATAAGAGCGTCAGCTAAATGCTGTAAACGTAAATGTAAATGTAAATGTAAATGTAGTCCGGTCTCATTGCCTGCCGTGTCAATCCTGTCCAGAAGTCATTACAGCTTTCTCTTGTAAACAGAATGTTTAAGTCTTAAAAAAAATCTTTAAAATATTCTTCACACTCATTTACATGTGACATCATTTACAGGTACAACTCTTTAAAGGACCATCCGCTGAAGGCGTCTTTAGGAAGCGAAGGTGTTTCTCCAGCAAGCCTGTGCAACTTCATTCACAAAAAAGCTGCAGATGTTCACTCCAAACTTGTAAGAGCACACCTGATCATACTTGTTTAATCAGCTGGTCTTTGTCCTCAAACAGTTGATTATGTGTGTCCCTGATTTATTGGAATGAAAACCTGCAGCCACAGCTGGTCCTTTGTGGATAAGAATGGACACCTCTGTTCTACAGCATCAATCCAAAAGATTTTTGGCATCTTTATTTTTAAGAGCATAGTTGACAAGTAAGTGTTTCTATGCTTGATCTGACAAACAAAGAGCAGGAAGAGTCACCTTCTAACTTGGCATTTTGACAACTTAGGCCTATAACAGGGCTACAGCTTTGGCTGCTGAAGCACACAACTCTCATCCATCCATCTGTCTGATGGCTGGAGGCCCCACTGCTGCTGCTGCTTCACATTCACGTCTGTTCTCCACCTCTGAGGCTCACAGTGGAGAGGAGCAACAAGCACTTCATTTCAGCTGACATTTGAGTGCCTAAATTTAGCGCCCAGGCCCGGGCTCTTTCCCTTTCTGAGGTTTCAGAACCCTGCAAGCTGAACTGCGTGCCTTGATGTACCTGTCAGACTGAATCAGCGGACCTCAATCGACACGTTTGAAATATAGAGTTGCGGTTGTCCCCCATGATGACAGGGAAAGCTTCCCTTTCTTATTGCCCAATTGCTCTCTTTTAGGATGCATCAAAAGCAACTGTTGAGAAGAACCATCACTCTTTTGCACGATCTGCATGCGCTCTTAGCTGTGGGATATTCACTCCACAGCTGAGCCACATGGTTTTGTCATTTGGAAGTGGTATTAAAGTGCTCTATTCACTTTCAGATTATTGTATTTTCATTGAGGCAAAGCACTCTCTGCACACAGTGAATCTCATTTTTTAATAAAACCGATTGCTTCAATGAGACAATGCCAAATCCTCCAAAAATGTCCCTTCTCGTTCAGTTAAACCACGTGCTGAGTTTATGGAACACACAGTCTTTCAACAGTCTCATCTACAGTGTCTGCTTTATCCATCCTGATATCTTCAGACTAAAAAGAGCTATTGATTTAATGTCCATAAGAAGTGGTGTTTTTCCATCTTTTTTTAATGGACAATGCAACATATCTCTACTGCGACCCCTTTTGAAAACATATCATTATGTTGTAAACTGCGGAGAAGATGACAAACAGCAAATGGGTCTGAATAACATCTCATTCTCTACATAAAGTGTTGTCTGATGGAAATGGATGCAAGGGATGCGATGCTGGCTCAGTAGGCCACACAAAGGCGGCCACAGCCTTAATCTCCATGGATCAATATTGAGTTGTTATCAGAGAGAGAAACACGAACGGCAATAGAAATGCAAGAGTAAATGCCAGATCGCTCGGACCACCATGGCCGCATGTGTGCATGTGTGTGTTTGAGAGACAGTTAGGGCGTCTTAATAGACAGCGGGGAAACACATTACCATATTCCCCTGAGGAAAGTGGAGAGAGAGAGTGTGACTTGCTGTCTGTGTCATTCTCTTTCTATCTGTGCTTCCTCTCTTCTCCAGTCTTAAGGCTACACATTTGGCCCTCCCAGTCAGATTCACTCAGATTCAGTGGAGCCTCTGATATTCGATTGAAGATGGGATGCTGTTTTTTCATGGGATTTAAGCAGATAAATATCCAAACAGACAGCTGTGAGGAGCGCCCGCTCTGTGAAGGAATCTGCTTAGCTGGTTTACACGCCCTCGCCACCTACACTCTGGCAGGGCACGCCAAACAAGCATATGATATTTACCAAACAACCTCACTTCAACTCTGATATGTCAGAAGATTTGCTGCTCCAGACCACCACAAGCTTGGGTTAAATTCAGTGTAGCAGCAAGGAACGAGCAAGGCAAGAAATTGCAAAAGATGTGTTGAGGATGAATGTGGAAAAATAGGGTGAATTAAGTCATTTGAAATTGAACTAACCTACGTAAACCAACATTTTTAAGACATTCAAAGTGGTTTGCATTTATCTATTCCCATCTTCTGGTCAAATTCATGTTTTATAAATCAGTCAAGTGTTTACATGTGTTCCATTATATTAAGATGATGTCTGCCTGAAGAATGTTTTAAAAAGTTTCAAGTGTTTAATGCCTCTAAAAGCTACTTCACACAAAAATGACAAGAAGTTGTAACATATCACTAAAGACTGGATGACAAAAACTTTACTATTTTTGACATTTGATATAAAAACTCAGAAGGTATGTAGGTGCCCTGGTGTTTTGGATAGTAAATAAAAAGGCTATATATTGCTTTATAGACATCGCATGCCCTTGTTCCTATCAACACTATTACAAAACAATCTGTGCCACGCACCATTTCACATCAAAACACTCTGAACAACAACTGAATTACAATTTTTGAAATGTTGGTGAAATTTAGATAGCATTTTCAGTAACATTCTTTAAGAGTTCTTAAAGAGTCCTGAATATCCTGAGCACTATTAGAATACATCACAAAGTTTATTAGTGTGACGGTTTCAGTTCTTTGTATTCATGTTCAGAGGACTTTTATCGTGATGCCTGAGCACCCCGGTCTCGTGTTTGTTTACATTATGTGTTTGAGCCGACCTAGTGCTCAGAGCAAATGAGGCTTGAGTTCTTATTGGTTTGGGAAGTTTGAGCTCATGTATTTTTGTTCGTTCCTGGTGGACTTCAGTGTAGGTCCACCGTCAAACTGAGTGGCTTTGTTTGGATAGTGTGTTGAGTTTTGTTTCTGGCCCTTGTGCCTCTTTATTTTGGTTTAAATAAAAGAATCTAAGATGGATGTCTGTCTACACGCCTGCCCTCATTTGGGAGTAAAGGGGAATCGTGACAATTAGGAGCTATGTCCGACACGTTGTGTATATCACAGTAACACATAGCTCATAGGAATGCAGTGTTGGGGTATTTAATTAATGCATTCCATTTCAAATAGCTTTGCTTCCATTCAAAGTCATGCAGGCAGCTGACACAGGTAACACAGGCATGAACAAATTACTTTCAAAACGCATGTTTCAAATGCATCACATGCAATTAGTAGTGCTTCCCCCAGGACTGAGGATGTAAATGCATCCCTTAAAACAGTCCTTTTGTGGGTTGAGAATGTAACTTAAATTCAGTATATATTAACATTACTTTTTAATTACAATCCAGGAATCTGTGATCTTTTCAATTCGATTTCTGTCAAAACATATACACTTCCTGAGATGTTATCCATAAACATAGCTTTTCCATAAAGATGGATAACGGTTGATATATGACAGGTTGTCACTACATAAATAAATATATAAATACAATGTCAATCTCCAGTGAAATAGAGTGCTACTGAGCCAGGCGTCTGGGTAAAACCCAGTAAAAGTAAACACTCGGTGCATTCTATTTTGAGGGACAATGAACATAATGAGAAATGAGGGACAAAACCTCATTTCTCACATCTGGTGTTATGTTTTATAATCAGAAATAAGCAAACAAACAAGCCTAATGTCTCACAGGGATAAACTGACTTTTGATTGAAATTAGTTTTATAAAGCCAGAGAGTAAAAACCATTTTTACAGCATTTAAAGGGAAAAATACATTTAAATACTTTATAAGAAATATGAACTCAAATAACTTTACACATAAAACAATGTGAAATAAGTAACATTTTAAACACTATTTCCATCTCCTTTGGTCCTGGAGGAATCAGAGCACCTTGACTAAAAAGATCCATCAATTCAAAGCTGTAAGAGGGTTTATTTATTAGATGTAGTTTAGATTTGATATTTCATTATTTAATCTGTAACAAAATTACATTTTAATTTAGAAAGCTCAATTATAGGCTTAGTGTGTTTGCAGTGAATGCTGTCTTTTATTCAGGCCTAACCCCAAGTGAGTTTACTTTTGTCACTTCTCATGCCATTAGAAGTACTCACAAAACACTCCAAGAGCGTTTTCATTCATTAGAACACAGCAGCACAGGAACGTTCCGCTCTGTAGACCATGTCACTCCACTTCTGCTAGATTTAAACCTACAGTTTTATGCCAAATGCGTGTACAGAATGGAAATGAATCACCAGTAGAGCACAGTCACTTCCACCTGATTTACAGATGACACCCAGCCCTGCCCAGCACTGAGAACCTAATATCCTATCAGCTATTTTTGGGTGGAGGCCACTTTTGGTGGCCAGTAAAATATCTTTTGGGGCCAATGCCACCTCAGATCCCAACAAACTCTGACCCCCCTTTTTGGTAATTGCTATTAAAACTACACGTGTTAATTAGAGTTATTCGTGGATCCCTAAAATTGAACCATTAACAGAACCATTCATGGTTACCTAAAACACAAAAGGTGGATAGCTCTTCAGAGAACCATTTTTGTAACAGAATGTGAGTATGAAGAAGCTATTTAAAGGAACCTCCACACCATGTCCAAGTTATCGGAAAAACATTTAAATCTGTAAATAATATCTCCATTTGAAAGGTTCTTGACCCTTACACATCTCGTTTTCAATCATGGTTCTTTAAGAAACCATCACTGGTTCTTCAGTGGCAGGGGTGCACAGATTCAGTCCTATAGGGCCTCTTTCTAGCTGTTTGGTAGTTCTTCTCAGATGCACCCAAGAAATCTGGGAAGTGACAGATAATTTGAACCAGATCTGTTCAAGTAGGAAAATCAACAAACTGTGCTGGACATGGGCCCTCCAGGACTGAAGTTTGCCACTCCAACCTTAGAAGAAGTACTTTGGACACTGGCCCTACAGGACGGGACCTGTGTGCCTCTGTCCTTGGTGGCACTTTAAGGGCAGCTGGTGGTCTGGTGGTTAGGGAGTTGCTCCTGTGCTCAGAGGGTTGTAAGTTTGAATCCCAGGGCTGCCAGTGACACCACTGAGGCACCCTTGAGCAAGGTACCGTCCCCACACACCGCTCCACTGGTGCTGCGTCGCTGCCTACTGTATCGCTCGGGTGAGTGGGTTAAATGCAGAGAACAATTTTACACTATGCGCTCTTTTGTGCTGTGGTGTGTATACGTGTGACAAAAATGGCCATTTTACGCTTACAAGTACAAGGTCAAAAAACCCCTTAAGTACTGAATTGACTCAGAACTGCAGGGAACATCCACACCCAGCACTCCGCAGCACAGCAGCTGTAGCTTATTATGCTCTATTCTTCTCTTTTTGACATAAAGTAAAATGATAAACCTTGAATGCAGTACAGATCTTGTCACTAACGTAATATAGGTTAAAAAAAAAAACAAAGGTAAAATGTCTATTCCATTATACTTGAGTAGAAGTAAAGGTATTCCTATACAAAAATACTCAGGAAAACACAAAGCCATCAACATTACACTGCAGTATACACTGAGTAAAGGTAACTAATTACTTGTCCACTTCTGAAAATCACTCAATCTACGATCATATTGCAGCACAAGCTGCTTGTCCAAAGAACAGCCAGACTCTTGAATGGAGGGTTTAGTTCTGCAAAGTATGTTTGCAGTATCCCCCCTAGAATAGGTTGGCCAATTTGTGCCATTCTTGGCTTTATATCCAGAGGAGCAGCCTGCATGCACATTAAGGCCACTAATCCGGGCCAAAGTTCTTCACTTTTTCAATATGTCACTATTCTCTATTCAGAAGCTTCCCTGAATCTTTCCCACCTGTTGCTTAAACCCATGTAAATAGGGAGACTATTCTGAGCTCTCACATTAATGGCTTTTCAGCTTTCTGGAACATAATAGCACCAGGGAAAATTGCTTTTTGCCATTGATGGCAGAAGTTTTTTTTTTCTTTTTTTCTGTGAGTGGGCGGTGTTTTCTCTGCTGCAGAGAGGAAGGAAGCGAAGTGAGAAAGGCCCACAGCTTTCTGAATAGTACCAGTATCATTTACAGGTCAACACTGTTACACTCTGCCAGAACACTCTGAACACTTTTATGCACACCAATGGCATGATATTAGTCTAAATTAAGATTCAATTGTCGTGGTACAGCTAAGACTTCATTGGTCTAAACTGGTGCTGAGGCACCTGGTGGCCTAGTGGTCATGGCATTGCAGCTGTGACCAGAAGGTTGTGGGTTTGAATCCCAGGACTTCTAGTGGCACCATTAAGGTACCCTTGAGCAAGGTACTGTCCCAACACACTGCTTCCTGGTTGCTATGTTCCTGGCTGCTTGCTGCTTGACTTGGTGAATTAGTTAAATACAGAGGAGAAATTTCACTCTGTCCACACTGTTCTGTGGTGTGTTCACACATGACAGAATGGTCAAAAATGACCCCAACGCCTCTTTCACCTTGTGCCCTACAAGTACCAGGCATACAATTGTTTGCTAATTTTGTGACTTTTCACCTTTCATTGCTACGTACAACATGCTTACAAAGATCTTCTTTTATTGTTCACTGGAGTTTGTCAAGCACCCATTGTCGCACCGAGTACCAGTGGGGTCATTTGTGACCCCACAACAAAAAGTAAGCCAAAGTAGTTCATTTTCCTCTGTGTTACATGCTTCTGTCAATCCAAATAAAGTTTATACAAGCATACAAAATGTATTGTTGTTCAATCTTAACGTGCAGCTGTATTTATTTATTTACTTACTTGTGTATAATAACCGGAAACAGTGTTTAGTGACATCTGTGTTTAGTGACGTCAACTTTCATTCGGTTTTATTTTGCTCATGTTAGTTATTTCTATGGTATTTGCTTACAGTGCCTAACAGAAGGTTACAAAATTTCCGGTATGTCTAGGGTTAAGCTTAGCTCAGTTCAGTTAAACCATGGCCCAGGCTTACACTGGCCAGACTGAGATATGGACAGGTAAATGCTTAAATCACTCCATTCACTCCCATGCAGAGTTTTGTGAAATTCTGTGATGTTTCCTGCCCTACCACATTTAGGATCACTGCTCTATGAATTATGGAGACAAAAGGCAAAAGGGCCTTCACGTTTGTGAAGCCCCGGTTCTCAACACTTCATGGAAGGTACTAACGACATAGTCAGGGAGCACAGTGAACCGAAGTTGTGCATAATTTTCTTGCGGTGGGATTTTTCAGGGAACAAAACAAATCAGTGCTGTGAAACTATTTTAACTATGGGACATTACTACAGAGCTTTTAGAGGCGTACCCTTAGTGTAAACATTCATCAGAATATACGGTTATTTCGCATTATTGCTTCTGTTTTATGTGAAGGCTGATGTCTGCTTGCATCAGTAATTGCACATGTATGCATAAATAAAGGAAAAGCATGGCGTACACTTCTGAAGGGATCACTTAAATCACACGAGTGTAACAGGTTTATTGCTTATTTATTCTAATCTGTAATCCTTTAATCACTGTCATCTGTAAGAGGCTTATATGATTTCTAGGCTCTATAATAAGTGACAATCAGAACTCCTTTTTAATTCAGCTTTTCTTTCCATATTCGGCGAATTCAGCATTTTTGTGGACTTAATGTAAATATCATTCTCTGAAGGTTTTAATGGAGCTTTATGTCACACTGCTCAGAGACTTCTCTGAGTATGAGTCCTACATTTTGGTGGTCCTACATTTTACAATAATTATACCTACCAGTAGGCCAATGATGTCACAATATAGTGCACAAAACAATTTGAGAATCATAGCAGTGAGCCAGTTATGACGATCGTTTCAGAAGACTGACTGAAGTGTTTTGACAATACAGTTCCAGAATTATATTTCAGGGGATGGAGTTTATAGTGTGGGCGTATTGAATACAACTGAAATTCAATATGATGCAATTATATTCTTCAACCGAAGGTACCTTGAGGGTACCACCCCAGTCTCATGGGTATTCCACCCCAGTGACAGTTTAGTACATTTTTCTCTGAGAATGTGGATGTCTTGGCAACTAGTTGAAGATCTTGTATTTTATTTTTTATTTTTTTGCTTTATTTAGTTTTGTTTTTTTCAGTGCAGTATAGACTCAGTTATGAATCCTACTGTTCTAACACACTATTTCATAAACATGCGGAAGGAGGTTCTAACATCGTGAAAAGGTCCACAATGATGACTTGGCACAAGCTGATTGGCTGGAACAGACAAACACTAACCCAGGAGGTGCAGTCAAAAAGAAAGATTTACAAAAGATAAGAGAAGTGTTAGAGTCCTACATAGCTTCTAAATGGTTCTAGGAAAAACCTGTAGTTGGTATAGAACCATTACCTTTAGTGGAAGTTCTTCCTACTTTTGATAAAATCTGATTTCAATAACAGTGTAAAACAGTATAAAACCAGTGTTTTTAAACTGTGGTTCTACATGACATAGACACACCAAACAAAGCTCAGCATGATGTCTGACACCTCGAGCATCAACAGAAACAGGGGGAACTTGTCTCTGTCTTGCCATATGACTACAATTTACCATGTGTTGCGCTTCCATACCGCTCAGGTTCTGAGGGCTGAATGGTTCTTCATAGTCACACATCTCATTGACCAACATGGAACCATACATTCCAACCAAGTGTAGTTCTACCGTGTCACTACTCCAAAGAACACTTTTTAGTGCCTTTTTTTCACAGTGTAGTTATCACATAATATAACATCAGTGTATGATTAAGTGTTATGGTTTCTGCCCTGTTGCACCATGCGCACGCTCAGTAATGGTATAATATTTCAAAATCCCGTTTTGACAGCAGTAATAGACCAACAAACAAACTCATTATTGCTAGACTACAAACTAATCAATGCTGCAGCGTCTCAAATAACACCAGAGAACCTGAACGCATGTTTAAGACAATAATACTGGGCAGAATCCCGGGCTGGTGCCTCCTGCTTAATTGATATACTGCGCTTTAATGTCTTACCTATGTAAATGGATTTGAATTCATTAGATGTAATGAATTATGCATCAGCATTCAGTAGTATTAATGGATTATTCATTAAGATCACTTACATGACATTGTAATCTGCATGCACGATCATTCATTGGATTGTAGCAGAAAATCTAATGCGTGTTTTTCTAAGATGCGAGCTACAGGCTCTGCATTCTACTGTCAATGGAGCGAAGTTCTCCTCTGCAGGGCACCTTGTGGGAGAAATTGTCTGTTAAAAAATGAAATTATACCACAGCATGCCTTCATCTCGCTCCAGCCCACAAGATATATGTTGCTTGATGCTATGCATGGACCAACACCAAGACTGGGTCTTTAATTGAATTTAGAGGAAAAGCCCTTGACAGGGAGATGGAAGGTGCCTGAGGTAAATGAAAACACTCTTAGCCTAATGTCTGCATTCACCAGCATGACTGAAGGATTATTTGAACAGCTGGAGAGCATCCCCTCTTCCCATGTGTTGAATTGCTGTTAACCTTGAAGACAACTTCAAACCACTTCTTTTACAGACCTCCGACAGAAAAAAAACGCATTACAGTTCAGGGGGGTCGAGCAAATGAGCCGTTAATTTGATGGGGATATTAACAAGATAAATGTGAGTTGGTGCTCTGTTTCAGTCTTACATTTAATTTGCTTTAAATGAAGTGGCATAACTGGAAAAGCTCCACAAACCGCAAAATCTGAAAAGGAGTAGAATGTCACGTACCTTATGGTGATATGCGGGAAGTCTATGGGCACTGTGCAGATGGAATAATATTAATTAATTACCCTTATCCCCTTTTATTATAACCCTACATAAAATGGGATACACTCATACACTGTATTTCAGTGTTTAGTGGTTTGTATATATTGTACAGTTTGAATTTATAGCACTGTTACGATATAAGTTGATTGTCCATAAACCGTTGCCGTCTGAGAGAAGGCATTCAGGTAAGTGTACTTGCACACCCAGCAATAGTTATGCTTACTTTAACATGAGTCAGTTTATTTGCAATTTTCCTTCATTATATAGCCCTAAATAAAATGGGATGCCAAACACCAAAACCTCATATACCCTCTGTTTCATTGTTTAGTAGTTTGTATATTTTGTACAGTAGATTTATAGTACTGGTGCGATTTATATGGATTGTCCATAAACAGTTACTGTCTGCAAGAATCTATTCAGGGAAGTGTACTTGTACCTGTTCGCACATCATAATCAATGATCCTTATGCTTACCCTAAGGTGAGATAGTTTATGCCCAATTTAGTCTCAGTAATCAGCTCCTGTAAAAAGTTTGTTGCAGCTGTATTGCAGTTTTAGAGGCTAGAAGTTAGTCTAAACAGTTCAAATATTTGATTCCTTGAAACGGATATTAAAGGAACAAATGAATTGTTTTTTAATGAATTGCTTCCACACTGGTTTGGCAGTAGCTTTATTATGGAAATGAAATTAGCTAATCCTATTGAAGTCTAGTAGACCAACAAGCACAGCTGATTGGCCTTTTCATTTCTCTCATTTTCACACTGAGGCCCTGGTTTACTAAGACCCCAACTGAAAAGCTCTTGCATGTTCAGAGCAGTAGATTGTGTGAGCAGTTAGTGAGCTGTTTTTTGCAGGTAATTTACAAAGTATAAGTGCACAAATGATGTGTACAAAGCAATGGAGAGAGTGGAAAAGAGGTGAAGAAGCGTGTGCAAGCAGGTTGGAATGGGTGGAGAAAAGTGT
>JBBIGA010000153.1:3919620-3931468 GCA_037576975.1 Alestes dentex
AGAGAGAGAGAGAGAGAGAGAGAGAAAGAGAGAGAGAGAGAGAGAGAGAAAGAGAGAGAGAGAAAGAGAGAGAGAGAAAGAGAGAAAGAGAGAGAGAGAGAGAGAGAGAGAAAGAGAAAGAGAGAGAGAGACTGAATGTAACTTTTTGCCTGAAATCCAGCAACTTGTCATTACTCTCATCTCTCTCCGATCTGAACTCATAAGGTCAGAATAAATGACCAGAGGTTAGGGTAGGTATATATATAAGTACTTTCAAGGACCCTGGGGTCCGTCCTGATCAAAGCGCTTCTCATTCCACCCCCAATGTGGTTTGTGTGGAACATTTCTTGAGCTGCTTTTGGCTCATACGTTAACCCCCCCACCCGGCCTCACTGCGGTCTGAGATATCATCTCGGGGTGATAGAGGAACGCTCCATAAAAGATTTCCATTAACCTTTTTCCTTTAGACATTAAGCTTGTTAGGACAATTCGGGCTTTTTTTCCCATTAGAATTCTGCAGAGCTTCGCCTTGTAAGGCTTAACTGACTAAGACAAAGCTGAGGGAATTTGGTTGCCCCTCAGCGGCACTAACGAAGTGCCATAATCAATGAGCAATGAAAGCATGTCTTGCCACTCTCCTGCTCGAGCGTCTCTCGTCGTGGAAGAGAGAGAGGGAGAGAGAGAGAGGGATACTGAGAGAGAGGGAGAGAGAGGGAGACACTCAGAGAGAGAGAGAGAGAGAGAGAGAGAGCTATCGATAGACTTCTTCTAAATTATTCAGTGTCTGAAGCTGAGATTTCCGACCCGTTTTAAACATCAGAAACGTGTTTGGATGAAATGCTGCCTTGATGAGAAGACAGGTAGGTTGAAAAGTTGCAAAACTAATGGACCTTTCTGAGCCACTCAGGACTGCACTAAAGTCAGAGAAGAGAAGAAAAGTTCTCTTCATAAGTCATTCTGTCAAACGTCTTTGTGCCAGTAACAAAAGGCAGGCAGTAGAAAGATACTGGACCTTTAGCTTCTGGACTCCACTGAGGGCCTCAAACGAATAAAGGATAATAAAACATTTGAATCTGAATTAAATGTGCTGGCCGTAAATCCATGGCTTTCTGTGATTGAGACATGAACGCTGGCCCTCAGTCTGTTAACCCTTTGCTGCATTGTGCTGCTATATGGAGACTTTATACATATTTTGCATGGTCACAGGATGAGGTCACATGATGAGGCTCTATAATATTCTCTAAGTGTGTAAAATTCAATATTTAATTTTCATATGCTACCTCACAACACAATCTGTGAGTCACAATTTATTATGGGTTTTATATCAAAGCCAAGATTTTACAGGTTTGTGCCTCTCTCTCTCTCTCTCTCTCTCTCTCTCTCTCTCTCTCTCTCTCTCTCTCTCTGTCTCTCTGTCTGTCTCTCTGTCTATCTCTACCTCTCTTTCCTAAAGAATTAATATATCATATATATAATTACATAAATGACACACACACATTTTTCCATGTGTAATGTGTAATTTAAGCAGTAAAGAGTTAAAACCTGTTTGCTGTGTGTTCACCTCAGCAGTGTATGGCAACATTTAAATTCTGTTGCAGCCGTCGCTACAGGTCTGTGATAATGTTTGTGTTGGGATGGTGGGTTTTTTTGGTCCCGGGTCAAAAGTCAGGGCTTGATTGACAGCATACTGACACAGTGAAATTGTGTGGAATGACTCAAGGCCAATACAGTGCTTTGTCAAAGCCACATCAATTGCGTCTGGCCTTCAATAGAGAAAATAGTACAGGAAGTTCCTCATACATAACTTCCATAAAAGTACATCAGCACACTCATATTACAGACACACACTTCTGTATGCAAAATCATGCGCACACGCGTGGAGGCTACGGAAACAAATGCTTGCTTTAATCATTTAATCAAAAATCCTTAGCGTAGTCCTGATTATATTTTTCTGTCATCTACTCTGAGCTTTTCATGTTCCATGTGCACCCCCCACACCCCCCACTTCAAATGTAATCACTGTGCTAAAAGAGAGGACACAATTATACTAAAATACCCATTTTAAATGTCAATAAACTGGCATTTCAAAGGACTTTCAAAGACCCACCATTGTGCAATAATCAGTCAGAATTTGCTTCATACCTCAAACACAAATACGAATAAGTGTAGTCATAAAACATCTCAGCAGAGAGAGTTTTTTTCCATTTAGCAGCTAAACTCTTTCATTGTTTAATACAGACATGGCAGTATTACAAAGCATATAGCTCTATTCACAAAACATAGCAGAATACATTAAAAGAGGGGAAGCCGTTGATCTAACTGTGTTGTAGTGGATCATATCTGGGCATGGTAGGGTTAGGTCCATCTTTTCCAGACCCGGATTAAGCCCAAGTCAAGACTATATTGACATTTTCATGGTGAATAAACACTAACATTGCAGTTTAGTCCAAGGCTAGGCTTAATCCATGTTCACAAAACCAGTTCAAAGACTTTTAAGAATAAAGATGGATGATTCAGAGCATTCACAATACAAACATTTTCATGATGCACGGTATGGATCTGTTATGTGGAGTGTGTGAAGAAGAAAACAAGAAAGAGAGTATGCAATAAATACATTCATTAATTAAGTAAACTGTAAGTATGATCAGTTGTTTTAACAGAAGTAAACAAGTTAAGAGGGAATATGAAGGAAAAAAATTAAAATGAATAAAGTATAATAAAGAATAATGGCAATGTGCCCAATCAGATACCTGTTACAATGTAGGTGATGCAGTTACCATGCACTGGTTATAATTGTTTATGGGCTTTCTGTAATTGGTCGTTTTAATGATACATGCAGTAGTTTCTACTGGTAATACCTGCGATATACACTGAAAAATGTGGCATTTTCAAGGTTTATGCTTCACCTTCAGATTGTGTTTGGAATCAGAAACCAGGCCATGGTTGGTATGTTGGCATTCCTGCTATACTCTCAAGCTCCAGACGGTTCCGCCCCTTCAGCTACACCATCTGGATGTAACTAGCACCTTTCTTGCATCTACACATTTTTCAAGTGTTGGAAGAAAGCCCGCTGAGGACTGCCACTGCTGACGGAGTCACAGCGCTCTGTGTGAGACATTTCTTCAGTAACGTTATGGGTGATTTGTGGAAAATGTCAAAGAACGCTCTCAAACAACCACCAGCTATCTCTGACAGGTTTTCATTACATGGAGTTTGCCTTCTATCCCAAACAAACATGAACACACAGAGTTGCATGGATGCAGCAGAAGCCCTTGCAGTGCATTCAATTCTGGGAGAACAAGCACTGCAGATGTTGTTGCATTGCTTAGTTTTAGCCATGTTTGAGCTCAGGCTCATGTGTCTTTGTGACAAGCGAGGTTTTGTTAAAAAGACCAAGCTTCAAGCTGCCAGTGACGCATGGATCCATGCAGTCTTTATGGTGCAGATTACCGGCGAAATGTGTAGAAAATGGAAATGAGGTCTGCTGTGACCTGCATAAAACAGGGAGGGATGTTGGTTGGCACAACACAAATGTGACATGTTTTTTTTTTTTTTGTGCAGCTTCATTTCCCAGCGAGATACTTGCACAGTATATAAAGTGACAGTGCCAAATGCAAACAAGCTCACCAGCAGCTAAACATCCTAAAAATAACCGTAAGAGGACTAACAAGGCATAAGATTGAATGCGACAATGCAAATTGAACATTTATTTTGCTCTTGTCTGGGTGTACAAGGAGGTTGGAGAGCAGAAACTGCTTACAAGTGCTCTGCAACGATGCAGTAATGGATTGAGGTTTGGTGTAGCCTTTAAGAAAAAAATAGGGTTCTGCAATGATTTCTTTTGTAACTACAATGATTACAAAGAGAATAATTAAACACAAAGAACTGTGTCTACACAGCTCTTTGCACTCCTGAAAATGCCACTTTTAGGTGTGGCATACTAATGAATTGCTACAAACTGGTTTAACTGAATTCGTTTTAAACCAATTCAGCTGAAAATAAAAGCGTACAATGAATTTAGTGTGCTTCTCCTGTACAACTTCATATCTTAATATAATGTATTATATGATACTATTCGTAAGTTATAAGAACAGATAGTCCAGAAAACTGAATGGAGCATTATAATTTAAAATTAAGTAATAAATAAACATCAAGAATTTCTTATATTTGGAAAGTACTGATCAAATCATGGGGTAGATAACAAAACAGTCTACTATTAGATTAGTACAGTGTAAAACAGAGCATATATAATAACTCAAGAGTCTTGGATTAAAACATTAAGAAACACCTTTTAGCGTTGAGTTTATAAGATTTAAATCTACACTGCATTAGTTATCTTTCTGTATAAAGGAACATAAATTAGTAATATAACAAGAGATTTCCATACTTCTGAACGATAGTGTCTTAATTTTAGTAACTGTAAAACCATAAAATGTCATGCTGTTGTAACATCATATAAACTTCAAGTCACAGAAACATTTTGGGGCTTCTGTATTCTAAAGGTGTAGCGGAAGGTAAATTAAAAACCCAGCTCCCTCCTCTTTACACTGAGGTTAATTTCTTATGCTTGCCAAGAAAGTGGCATACAAATGCCCTGGAGACCATGAAGAAGATCAGCATTCACATCTAAGAGGCGAATGCACACCCCCCTCAGAAAAAGAGGCTTTTGTTTTATTCATGGGAAGGTGCAGGAACGACAGCCAGGTTGGAGGAGGAAACGAATGGGAGTGAAGTGAATGATGGATATGCAGCAGATGTTAAATAGAGAATTCAGGTCAATACTGTACAGGATTCGGGCAGCGAAGAGAGAGAGAGTGGAGAACAGAGGAAGGGATCGTCAGTTTAATGCACAGGGCTATGACTCATGTTCTGAGGAAGTCAGGAGGTGAGAGTTCAGCTCAAACCTCATCAATCTGCTCCGCAACTGACTGTCTGGGTGCTGGAGCTAAACCAAGCTTCGCATTATTCAGCTGCAGAATGCCACGCCAGTATACTGGGATGCAGTCTGGAAGAATTCAAACACTTTGAATAAATCAGGATCCCCCGACAGTGAGCCCAAATTTAAAAATCATGCCATTTTAATTATGCCATGAATAATATCGCGAGCCATCAGCTCAAATTAGAGCACAGGCCGTGGAAATAGTCTGCTTTTTGTGGGACTGTGGCGCTATTTACTACTTACAGACAGATTCACGAAAGCCAGGTAAGAGGATGCCCACCAGATGCGTGCTGTTTCGGCCTTTCAGTGGCACGGTTTAAAAGCTTTAGGATTCAAAATGTGGAAAAATCAGCATCCATAAATTAAATTAAAGATCATCAGTAAGAAACGCAAAGCCTCCCTAAAATCAGCAGCCGTGAATTCAATTAAACATCAGTAACAAACTCAACAGCCTCCCTAATGAAATCGCAGCATTAGCGTTATATCATCAGTTAGACTTTTCTCATGTTTCAATGAATCGTGCAAAGCTAAACAGGCCTTCAAGGTCCGTCGTAGGGCTTCTCTAGGATAAAGTTTGCAAACCAGCTCTGCAGTTTAATTAAGTTGTCTGCATTTGGCACAAATACTGATGGGGTTATCTGAGATTTTCCAGAGGCGACAGACTTAAGTTAATTGAAATCGTCACAGTAACCACGGGACACTTGACAGGTGAAGAGTGGTGGAGTTCACTGGGAAGTGGTGGCAATGTGTCTGACTACACAGTGTAAAACTACAAATTGCTATTTATATAAGCACCTTAAAGGAATAGTTTAGTGAAGCTTTACATTTATACAATTTTTCACGGATGTGGTCCATCAGCCAACACTTGTTAGAGACATGTTTGACGTCCAGATTTAGCTTCTTTAGCCCTCTGGAGCTATGAGACTAGCTGCTAAAAACACTATATGTCAGCAGAAATGCAAGTAGTTTCAATTGTACTGTAAAAATACATAATACTACATAAAAATCTGCTCACATGGCACCCAGATCTTCATTAAGTCCAAGCAGACTTGTGTCCTGGTGTTGTTTGATATGGTTGCCTGTAGCAGTGAAGTCATATTGTATCCTAAACCGCATGGACAAGTCTGTGCCATCTTAATTCACATGGATGGTGTTCAAGCTGATGGAGAAAAGGGTAATATTGGAGAGTACTGACTTCTAGTGTTCGGAACATTAGCCTTGTAGATCTAGCGCTAAACTAAAGAAGCAATAGTTTGATCTTGACTGATGCACTACATTTTGGGTGAATGGAAAATTGTGTAAATTATATTGCTGAGCCCCTCACAAGTAATTGATCCAGCCTTCTTTCTTTGCTTAAATATGCAGCAATCGTTTTCCGTCCTGTAAGCAATGCTGTGCACTGTAGACAGCAGTGCATTAGCTGCATGGCTGCCCTCCATCCCTCAGCTATACTGCAGCCAAGTCTTATTAAACTTCTCACTGCATGTGTTCAATAACCTATTTCTCCCTCTCCCTCGTCTCCCTCTTCCTTTCCTCTTCCTTCAGCTCACGGCCTGTTGAACACCATTAGCACTTGTCACATCAGTCCAGCCAAGGTCGCCGCTCCTGCCCTCTTCCCCGGACCTCCTACCCAGCCTTAAACAGCAGACAGTCACTTTCTTTTTGACAGTGTATGATGGAAAGCCTAAGTGAGCTGCAGAATCCTCTCTTGGACAAGAACAGCAAACATGTAGTCAAGGCAGACTACGGCTACAGGAGCGACTTCCCCAGCAACCAGTACCAAGAGAACATCATCAACTACTTTGTGACTAGCGGCGGAGGTGGGAGTGTGGGAGGGGTTGGAGGAAGCGGAGGTGAGGTTGGGGTCATGCCAGGAAACGGCAAGGCCAAAGCCCAGCTCCTGGACGCCACTTCACTGCACCTGGCAGTGGAGGCCTTCTACAAGCCCAACTTCATCCTCTACAAAGACGATGTCACCATCAAGGGCAAGGATTACAAAAGCGAGTGCTGCGAGACCACCTTCACGGAAAAGAAAGAGAAGGAAGCGGCCATGGAAACCCCCAGCACTGAAGATCCACAGGCTAAACTGCTGGATGAAAACGAAGTGAAGATCCAGACAGTGTCTTACGAGGTGGAGGAGGAGGAATACGTGGAGTATGAGGTGAGGCCTCACTGATATATAACTATATAATCACAATGAATTGCATTACTTTTTTGTAGTTAATCACAATAAACCGTAATTTGTCTTATCTGCTCAAAGCCTGCCTTAAAAAGCCCATTAAAAATCAGTGGATTTAGTTAAAGCTGTACAAGTGGACGAAATAAGCTTTATAAAAATGTGTTTATTGATTTCACATGCACCGATCAACCACAGCATTAAAACAAGTGTCAAGTGAAGCAAATAACATTGTGGAGCGAAGACTAGCCTTTCTGGTTCAGTCCCACAGAGCTGCTGTTGCACAAATTGCTGAATAAGTTAAAGGGTAGAAGGGGGTCAGAACACACAGTGTATTGCAGCTTAATGTGACTTGGCCTGCACACGACAGATCAGTCAGAGTGCCTATACCAACCCCTGTCTACTGCTGAAAGTGCCTGCAATTTGCATGAGAGCATTAGAACTGGGCCGCGGGTCGACGGAAGAAGGGAGTTTTGTCACATTTTCTTTTACTTTATGTGGGTGGCCTTGTGTGTGTGTGTGTGTGTTTGTGTTTGTATCCAACCTGTATAAGCACCAGCATGCACTATGGAAAGAAGAGTTCAAGGAATTGACTTGGCCTTCAGATCTCAGTCAGATCTGCCTCTGTGGGATGTGCTGGACAAACTAGTCTAATCCATGGAGGCTCCACCTCACAACTTACAGGACGTAAAGGATCTGCTGCTACTGCCTAGCCATACACCACAGCACACCTTCAGAGGTCTTGTGGAGTCCATGTCTGGATGGGCCAGAACTGTTTTGTTGCCTAAGGGGTAATCTACACAATATTTGGTTTTGATGTAATGCTGACAGTTGAATATTTAATACATACATACAGTCGATGGTTTCAACTCTTCGATTGTAGCTTCTTGCTCTTGCTTTCATTCTTACAGCTCATGGATTCTTGTAGCAGGGGAGTATTCATAGGAGAGCAGAGGCTTTCCACATTGCTGTTGCTTTTGACAATTTGCTGATTATTGATTTATCCATAAGTCTCCCATGAGCAAAGCCCAGTCTGTTGAAGGTGCTGAAAGTGCTTTAAAATCCATTACAAGCTACAGTATATTTGAACAAGACTGCTACAATTGCAGCCTCTGTCATAGCAGCTGGGCTTCAGCTGGCACTACTACTGATTTAAAGGTGTAATGATGCAGTCAGCCCATGATTTGATATCGTGATTTTATATTCGCAATATTCTGAACACACTTCGCAAAAAATTACAAGAGTACTCAATTATGGCAAAATCTACTAATGAAACCAGAGCTGTAAGGCAGGAAGAATGTGATGTGTAACACGACTGTGCTGGACTGGGTTGTTGATTGGTGCTGGTTGTTTGCAAACCTTGGCATTCAAACAGCCATACAGTTGCATTCAGTGTCATAATTAATAGAATGTAAATTCTACATTATATATTTTCACATCCTCATTATGCACGTTACATTATAAATTGTGTTAACAGCATAAATTAAAGTACTGATTTATCACTAATTTGC
The DNA here is from genome assembly GCA_037576975.1 of Alestes dentex. NCBI lineage: Eukaryota > Metazoa > Chordata > Actinopteri > Characiformes > Alestidae > Alestes > Alestes dentex. The sequence goes on from JBBIGA010000153.1 coordinate 3,928,226, forward strand.
TGTTAATGCACTTTTCTGATTAATACTGGTGATATGAAGAAGTGAAGAAGCTACATCATCCATTAATGGAGGGGCACAGCTGCTGACCAGGTATTATTTGGGCATGGAAGTGTGTGGGGGGCTATTATGAGTGTATTAGGCACAGGGGTATTGCTGGGGATTTTAAACACCTGGAAATCACTGCTGGAATAGTCTGCCAGCCAGAAGCATACACGGCTTCTGTTGTCAGGATCTGACCACTGATAAAAAGACAGAAAATGACAGACAGAGAGTGTGCATATTTTTTCACATGGTTCTGAATGGGCTTGATTAATAAAAATGGCTCGCAGTTCGGCAGAGTTCCTGACAGCTGGCTTTAAATAGCTCTGAAGTCTCACGGGCAGCATTGGCTTAGACTTACTAGAGCCTGCACTTTAATAAGACAATAAAGGCAGCTCGAATGAACAGATGCTTTCGATGCATCTAAATTTTCCTCCTGGAAATGTGAACTTGTAAAAATATAATGTTCTACACTTTGTGGCCGATGTGTAAATGGATCTTCAGCCTTTATATTGTGTTTTATTAATAACTCCCAAATCGATATGCAGTGGAGATTTTTACAGATTTCCAGAGATTTACTGAATATTTTACTATGTTAAAACATGAAGAACAATGACTTTGGTGAGAACTTCAGTGAGTGCGCTCGATAACCTAGTTCTCAGCACGAAATTGTTTAATTAACTCATCAGGATGCCTCGATGAAGTCTAGCGTGTGAGCAGGTGATGACATGCTGGATCTCATCAGATGAGAGGATCTAATGAGGATGGTGGGCTTGCGTGCTAGCGGAGGGCGCGAAGTGTCGCTTGATGTGGCATCGCTGCGTTTTCCCCGGGCAGACACAGTGTGTATCCAGGAGAAGCCTTGACTTTTGGTGCTCGGGTCCAGCTGTTCAGCCTGTGCAGCACCTCACTGCGCTCGTCACATCATGTTAAAGCCACTCTCCCTGTCTGGGCCCTCCTGACCTCACCGGTATGCACAGAATGCACTTCCTTCAAGATATATGGAAGGTTAAGAATACATGGCACACCGCAGCACTTTATCTGGTCAAAGTTTTATGAAGCTCTGCCACATGAAATTGCAAAACCGCAGCTGGAAAGAGCGTGGCTGTGCAGATAGCAAAGAAAAGTAGAAATTGCTCATAATACAGCTACGCAAATCTTGTACACTCTACCCTGGAGCAATGCTGCTCTTAGGCCCCATGTTAGAGCCTCTGGTTATTATGCAGCAGATAATAGGTTTTCTTGCACAGTTTTCCCTTCCCAAATGCAGTCAATCAGCCAAGATATTTGGTATTTTTATGCTACAGACTACAGTTCATACAGCTGATGCAGCTAACAAGTAACGGTGTTCACCAATTAGCATCGTGCAATTAAATCATTACAGACTTACATCAAACTGTGTCAAATTGCAGGAGAATTTAAGAGAATTTCCAAAATGTTTTTGTATTAGGAGGTTGGTGAAAAAAACACACACACATACATGTATAGACGTAAATGATAGGTGAGCTACTTAAAATATGCATAGATTTGCCAGAAATCCAGCCTTTGCACGATACTGGAATTAAAATGTTTGTCTCACAGACACTCCAGAGAGAAGATTTTACAAACAGATGTTTGAAATCTCATTGTTTTATTGTTTAATCAACAAAACACTATAAAACATTTTGCCTGTTTTTTTTCATTACACAATGGAGCATAAACCCAGTTATGAGCAATATAAAAGCAAATCATTCTGTAAAATACAATTTGAATAGTATAAGCAATAAACATGTACAGTTTAATGAATGCAGGTGTTCTGGGTGTTTCTTTTTTTCCGCATGAAGAGAAACAGTTTAAAGAACAGGCCTCTGAACTGTATTGTCCAGTAAGATCTCAGATAACATGCACAATTCATGTGAAGGTCATCCATTGCAGAGAGGAATTGGATAATTTTGTCTGTTCTATTCAGATTTTACAGAACACTATCTTTATTTAATAAATTAAAAAACACAAGTGCGCCAAGTGTGCAGAGCTAAGCTTTAATCAGAATCGTCACATTTAGGCTAATGGCTAATGTGATAGGCGAACTATTACATTCACTTATTCATACATTTGTAATTTGCAGTTATAATGTTATCTTCATATTGTATAAGATACCCTTTTCCATGGTTTAGGTATAAGTATGTGTGATGTTAAATATGCTTTAAAACCACCTCCTTCATGCTGCCTTCATGCTCTGACTCATTGAGGCATGGACTCCACAAGACCTCTGAAGGTGCTGGGTGTCTGGCACCAAGACATTAGCAGCAGACCCTGTAGGTCCTGTTATTTGCAAGGTGAAGCCTCCATGGATTGGACTAGTTTGTGCATCACGTCCCACAGAGACACCATCTGTTTGAGATCTGGGGATTTTGGAGGTCAAGTCAACACCTTGAACTCCTCAAACCATGCCTGAACATTGTTTGCAGTGTGACAGGGCACATCATCCTGCTGAAGGCAGCTACTGACATTACTGTTGCCATAAAGGGGTGTTCTTGATTTACAACAATGTTCAGATAGGTGGTGCATGTCAAAATAACATTCACACAAATGCCAGGACCCAAGGTTTCCCAGAAGAACTTTGCACAGAGCATCACACTGCCTTGTCTGGCTTGCCCTCTTTATATAGTGCTGTTTCTTCATACACACATCCAGCTATGATTCATCAGACCAGGCCACCTTCTTCCATTACGCCATGGTCCTGTTCTTCCATACCCATTGTTGGTGCTTTCACGGTGGACAGGGGTCAGCATGGGGACTGGTCTACAGATATGCAGCCCCATATGCAGAGAGCTGTAATGCACTCTATGTTCTGACATTGTTCTTTCGTAGCCGGCCTTAACATTTTCAACCATTTGTGCTAAAGTAGCTCCTCTGTGGCATCAGACCAGATGAAGCTCCCCACTGGGATCATCGGTTGTCCTTCCTGTTCACATGTCGTTCCTGGACAACTTTTGTTAGGTACTGACCACTGCATACCAAGAAGAAGACCTGGCGTTCTGGAGGTGCTCCAGTAGTCTAGCCACCACTATTTGGCCTTTCTCCAACACACTCAGATCACAAATGATAATAATTGATTGTTTGTGAGCTGGTTGTAGAAACAGAGGTTTGTTTTTTACCTCTATTTGGATTCCTCCGTGCTCCTCTGTGATTGATTTAGCCAAACCAGGTATTTGATGATAACCT
>JBBIGA010000153.1:3975646-3988397 GCA_037576975.1 Alestes dentex
AGCCTTCCAAGAAGAGTGGAAGCTGTTATAGCTGCAAAGGGGGACCAACTCCATATTAAAGTCCATGGATTTGAATGTAATGCCATTAAAATACATGCCGGCCAGAATCAACCTGCCAGCCAGAATCAACAACACACTATTTGGACAAAAATATTGGGACGTCTGACCATTACACCAACAGAAGTATAAAGTGAAGTGTAAAGTGACCATTCTGTCATACGTGAACACACCACAGCACACAGTGTGATCATTTAAACCATCTTGCATTTAACCCATTCACCAAGTGAAGTGTATTCCTGGCTGCCCGCCACTTCACAGGGACTAATAAAGTCCCTGTTGGTGTAATGATCAGGCATTCCAACACTTTTGTCCATGTCGTGTATCACTGATTCTGGCTGGCAGGCTACACTTGATGACAGTGTTCAAAGTTCACACTGGGAAAAGAATGGGTGGTAATTGTTGGAGAACACATGGCACTATGCTGGAAATTGTACTTCTCCACCTGAAATTGCTGTTCCACTGCCCCTGATGTATTCTCTCCTCACCCCTCCATCTGGGCCCAACCTGGACGAGGACAGGACGAGAGGACCAGGTGGGAGGGATCCATAGAAGCTTGGCGAGATAATCATGTGCTGATCAATTCTTAATTATGGAGCCGGAGCCAGCTGTCGAGCTATTTATAGAAAAATCTTCTAGCTGGGGTCAGAGGGCAATGCTGTGGCAAGAAAAGCAATCCATCGATCGTGTTTCTGGGCTGGCCGGAGTGAGAGGCATGTGACCCGCGCAGCTGTTAGAACACAGTAAATGATTAAAAGACCCAGACAGGAAGTGCTGCAAACGGCTGGCCAGATTTAGGGAATTTATTGCAACAACAAATGAACAGCTTTCCTTTCTCTGAAATGACACAGATCCTGCACCGAGTAAAACCAATAATCTGCGCTCTGATCATGCTTTCAGCTAATGAACAGAGCTTGTTTTGATGCTGTCATGGCACTCATGCGTGCAGCTGAAGTGTTCGGCGAGGCACTCGGTAGAAACTGTGAGATTCAGACTGGTACGAACTGCAGCTCTTTTATTTACTTACTGAGACTCAGTGGCTCAGTGGATATAAATGGCAGTGTTTGTTCCTTGTAAGTACAACTGCATGACAAGAGTAAGAAGTAATGACACTTTTAATTCCTGCGCAGTCAACAGCGACAAAAAAATGTTTTCATATCACCTGCGCTGTCTGAGGCTCAGCGCTCTGAGAGAAAGACTCGTAATTGGCTTTTGTTTGTTCCTCGCCTTATCAGTATCTTACTTTCACGCATAACTTCAAGCTAATTAATCATGGCATAGGAGTTACGTGAGCTGAGTCTCTCTCTCTCTCTCTCTCTCTCTCTCTCTCTCTCTCTCTCTCTCACACTCTCTGTCTATTTCAGGACAAAAAAATATCTCTCACATTCAAGACAAAGACCTTTTGAAATGACTGTTAAAATTATGATTATATGAATTCAATTCAACAGATATTTCTCAAATAAACTGAATTAATTTTCATATCCCCAACAAATTCAGTTGGTCTTTTATCAGAGTCGCTTTAATATGATCTATTTCAGCCCAAAGCTGCCTAATATTTCAGCATTCTCAGTCCAAAAGAACCATGTTTATTTATTCATATATATTTTCATGAATAGACTTAAGTTGCTGGGATTTATGCATTTATGTAGGCGTCTGTTTATTCATGTGTTTATTGTTGACACAAGCTCCAAACACTGAATTGATCATGTAATTATTTTTGCAGAAATCATTGTATACTGTCTGGGACCTCCGAGCAAAGTTATGTATGGCAGTTCTAATCGAAGATGTTTGATTTAATGCAAAAATGTGTAAATTTTAGAGCTTATTGCAGTCAAAACTGAACCATCCTGGTTTGATAATGTTCTCCATGTTGGACGGGTCATAAGAAGAAATGGTACCGCTTTGATAATCAGCTCATCTAGAGTTAATTGCTATGAATTATCTTCAGGCAAACTGTAGCTACTTCAGCCCCAGTCTCTCTTTCTCATCAGACGCTTCTTTAATTTTCTTTCTTTTTTGGATGCCATTAGAATATGATCGTTTCAGGGTTTCTTGAGAGTGCTGATTATGTAGATATGAGTTAGGGTATATCTATAGCTGCCTGTGGACAGCATTTTGCATGGTGGGCTTGGTGGTAAAGATCTGGATATCTTTCTGAAATGAACAAAACCCTGCATCTCTAAAATGGTAACTTCACAGCAGTAGGATAAACACTTTTTTTTAATAGAAATGAATGTGTATGCAAAGTATTCTGAGTAATTCTACTGAACCCTTTATCATGAAACTTTAACATAACGTAAAGGACAGCTGGTCTTTTCAAATGATGCAAAATTATGTCAGAAAAATGAATAAGCCAGTTGGAATAGACACAGAGAAAACTTTAAATTTCACACTGAAGGAATGTCTCAGTGCTGTTGTTGATGAATCAGATGTCACACTCTTTACTGACGAACCGTTCTGGAGGTCTGTTCATATTTGAGATACAGCATAGATCAAAATCCTGCCGATCCCTTGATCTTGCAAACATCCTGAAATGTTTAGTGCCATGGCAACAGTTTAGAGAGCATGTAGGAGTAAATCATTTTGCAAAAGGCCTCATTAAGTCACTTGCAACTTAAAAAAAAAAGAACTGTCTTCCCAGTGTGATACATATACACTGTAGGTCTGTACTATAAGCATGAGGCCAGTCAGATATTTTGTATGACTGTCCTGAAAGCGTTAATATGCTTGTTCCATTAATGCAGCTGCTGTGAAACATCTTCTGGTGCTCAGGTTTGTCATCCTGTCTGGGGGTTGACAGGAAATGCAGTACAGATCAGCATCAAAACTCACATTCAAGTGAAATATCGCAAAAGCAATTCATGCGCATTGCTTTTCCCAAGTATTCAGAAAGAGGAGAGGCATTAACGGTAACTATTAGGATGTCAGGCTCTTGATTCAGTAACTCTGTGGGAATCCATTTTGCTTGGGACAAATATCGTTTTTCAAATGGAAATGAAGCACACGCACGCGAACTCAGACACATTCACATAGACAAACACAAATCATTAAGAAATATTGTGACTCAGAAGATTTTTCACAGCGCAGCTAATCTAAGCAGTATGAAAGTGCCTATTAATGGAACTCCAATATTTGGAGAGACGTTTCAATGTGCCGACTGGAAAAGACTGTGTGCTGCAGCCTCTGTAGCAAGGCCTCCTGATTCTTGTCAGATGGTTAAGCAGCTCGATGTGGGATAAACACTGATGGCCTAAAAATCCGATGGAAGTAACCATTCCTGCGGTCTAAAATCTCTCATTTGAGATGACCACAGTGGTGCTCAGGCACATAATGGCCGCTGTTGGATTTACAGGCAGTGCCTCGACCGCTGACCGGCTTTATAGCCTCAGCAGTTTATTTTAGTAAGATTGTAGGTTGGCAAGGCAAGGTAAAAGCAGTATGAGACCCGAGTTTCATAATAACACTTTATCTGTAAGTGGTAAGAAATCACTGAGATATCCATTAGCAGCCCGTGTCCTCATAAAATGCAGTTTGTAGTCTGAGTTTTCCACAAAATGCTATTTGTCGTCTAGGTGGACTCTGGTGGGCAAGGGTCAGCTTGGTTTCAGCATAAACAGATTATCTGGCAGCTAATTCCCAAAGAGCTGAGATTGCCCATGAAGTCTGACCTGCATTTTTCAAAGATCACAAGGGACATTGCTATTATCTCTCACTCTGTTTTTATCTCAAGGCCAAAAGTATTCATAAAGCCCAACTAATTAATTAGTTCAGCGACTTTAAACCCAATGCAGACACAGGTGTTTACTTATGTCAGTATTACGCATATGCTACTGATCTATATTACGTGCAGTAACATACTCCTAACCACCATTTGTTTTACTTGTGTGATGGCGGCGCCTCGGCAAGCGCTCCTCTCTCAGCTGCGGTGGAGGAGCAAAGGACTGGGCCATTTCAGCACCCTGGACAGCTGCCACACCACTCTGCGGTGGAGGGGGCCGGGCTACCGAACCAGCCACAGTTGCAGCTGATTCCCAGATCAATGTCAGTGAGGAGGGCTGCAGGTATATAAGGCATGGGGAAGAATGGATGGAGTAGTGGCACCAAATCTGGGAATTAGGAGAATTCACCTGTGCTCTTCTGCTGCAGTCCATAAGGAAATCGCCAGACCCTCCACTGACTCCAGCCATCTCTCCAGCCATCTTTCTCCCTGTGACACCTGCCCAAAGAACGGCAAGCCACTTCACCTCCCACACTACCTAACTTCACTACCCTTACCAAACCTCACCTCTACTCGTATATAAATAAACTGTTTTGAGATTTTGGGTCTGGTCTGGTCTGTCACGTGTCTAATGAGTCTAATTCAGATTTAATAATCCACATACAGCACAATTAGCATAAATAAACACCACAACAGGTCAGTACTCACATCAGTATAAAGTTAGCCAGTTGTGTAGCTAGTACATTTCCAGTAGAATGGGAGGGTCTGGAGCATGAGTCTCGGGTTATTCTGCCCAAATGACAAGTGGCAATCTTGGTATAAAGCCCCCCAGCACTCGGTGTGGAGCAGTGGAATTGCGTTTTCTGGAGTGATAAATCTCTATCCTATACCTTTGGGATGAGTAACAGTGGCGTTTGTGATCCGGAACCAATTATCCAACATCAGTACCTGACCTCACTAACGCTCTTACAATCAAATCATTACAATCAAATAACCACAGCAATGTCTCAACATCTAGTGTAAAGCCTGCCCAGAAAAGTACAGGCTGTTACTGTAGCAAACAGAACCCTTGATTTCAGAGGAAACTTTGAATAAGCAGGTGCCCTTTGGACATATAGTGTACCGTGGTGGTCATGGATGCAGAACAAAAGACGTATGTAATGAAACTACTCAGATGCTGTCCACGCTTTCCTCACAAAGTGTGGTTGCAGAAAATGCTGGGTGCATGGAGGCTACTATAGGACACATCATTTATCAATGGTATAAACAGACCAAGATAAAAACAAAAGAGAAACACAGAGACTGCTGAACAAATCAGAAGCAAAGCTGTATAGCAAGACACTTTAAAAAATCTCACAGACAAAAAGAAGATGCTTCAGACACTGATGAACTGAATAACATGTCACCTGTCAGGGGGTGGAATATATGAGGTAGCAAGTAAACATTCAGTTTTTGAGGCTGATGTGCTGGAAGCAGGTCAAGTGAATAAGGATCTGAGTGCCTTTGACAAGGATGGCTAGACCACCCAGATGGCTAGGTCTGAGCAGAAATAAAAAGTCTTTGTGTTGTGTTCCCGATGTGCAGTGGATAGTACCCACCAAAAAGGTCTTGGAACAATGGAAGATGTCCTGGTCTGGTGAATCATGTTTTCTTTTAACTTCAAGTGGACAATCAGGCACACATGTGTTGTTTACCTGGGAGGAGATGGCACCTGGATGGACTATGGGCGAAAGGCAAGCTGGCAGCCGCAGTGGGATGTTCTGAGCAGTGTTCTGCTGGGAAATGTTGTGTCCTTCATTTGGATGTTACCTTGTTTTGTTCCACCTCTCTAAACATTGTTACAGATCTTACGTCAGAGCTTCTCCGTAACAGCAGACCTTGTGGTGTGTTCCTGTTACGCAGTGGTCTGTACCTACCAGCAGTGGCCTAAGCATAACCTGCACCGGGGTTATGTGCCCTCAAGTCTCACTGATGCTTGGGGAGCAAAGGCTATGATCCCACAGAAGAGCTGCTGCAGCACAAGATGGTATAATGAAAAGGTGTCAGAACATACAGTTGCATAGCTGCAAACCAATCAGATCGTAATAGCAACGGAAGAAGGTGGCCTGGCCTGATGAATCGTGTTTACATCATTTACATTTACGACATTTAGCAGGTGCTATTATCCAAAGGGACTTCCATTCTTTAACTACAGGGGACAGTCTCCCTGGAGCAACTTGGGGTTTAGGGTCTTGCTGAGGAACCCAGTGGTGGTATACTGAAGGTAGGATTTGAACCCATGACCTCTTGGTCCAGAGGCAAGTATCCTACCCACTAGGCCGCCACCACCACAGCTGGGTGCATGTACATTGCTTACCTGAGGAGAAGATGGGACCAGGATTCACTATTGGAAAAAGGTACACTGACAGAGGCAGCGTCAGATACTCTGGGAAATGTTCCGCTGGGAAAACTTCTGGCCTGCGTTCATGCGAACATTACTTTACTGTACACCCCTTCATGGCAACAGTATTCGTTCCAGCAGGGAAGGATGCGTTCTGTCACACAGAAAACATTGTTCAGGAATGGTTTGAGGAACATGACAAAGGTACTGACTTCCCAGATCTCAATCCAATCCAGCATCTGTGGGATTGGGCTTCCAATACATGGAAGCCTAAACTCACAACTTACAGGACTTAAAGGATCAGCTGCTAATGTCTTGGTGTCAGGTACCACAGCCCTCTTTCAGAGGTCTTGTGGAGTTCATGTCTTGATGGTCAGAGTTGTTTTGGTGGTACAAAGGGGACCTAAAAAATATTAGACGGGTTGTTTTAAAGTTATGGCTGATCTGTGCATACACAATCCAAGGGTTTCGGTTTTCCCACATGTTTTAAACCCATTGAAGTGTTTATCTGAGCTGTTTTTCTAAGTGAGAGTAAATTAAGGAAAGTGTGACTGTAACATCAATTAAGGAGGATGACACTTAATTTCAGAAATAATCACATGGCGTTAAGGTTTTGAACAAGGAGGTTTATTGGATGTCACAGTCAAATATTCCTCAGAGAAGCAGCTCATCTGAACACTGTGATGCATTTAAAAAGTGTTACAGAAAAGTCTTTAAAACCTACAAAGGATTCACAGCCTAATGGGTGCAGAAAGACGTGATACTCGGGGCTTCGCTGTGAATAGCACTTATTGATCGATTCATTTGGCACAGTTTTACGTTTGGCACAGAATGGAAATACACATTTTCAAAAACTCATCAGTTAAAATCCTCTGTAGCTTTGATATTTCTTTTGCAACATGCATTTTTTTATGTTTCATTATAGCCTACACCCTTGAAATACGGGTCTTCAGTGGTTCTCTTATAAAGGCAATGGTTGTCTAAATGGTTCTTTGACTGGATTAATGGTTCTTCTCTATGATGAGGACACTGATGTATATGGCTTTTTAAAGAATCTTTTAAAATGTTCTATATGGCACCAAAAAGTGTGCAAGTGCTGGTACCATATAGATCCTTTTTGAAACATATATCATAATGACAAATGCAGCTCTCTACCTCAAACATTAGAGACACAGTGTTGGCCTGCAAAAAATGGAGGATTCAGCCTCAACATGAGCAAGGCTGTGTATCTGTCTCAGCCAAGTAGCTAGAATCACTTCAGTCCATTTTGTTATTGTACGGTTCTGGGTGTGTTTAACTGTCTGTGCATGCAGAGGTCACAAATGTGGCGGCTCTGCCTCTCAGTACGGAGCTTCAGCGGGCATCAGATTTGTTTCAGCTCACTGACCTCCATCCTCTCCTCACAAACCATAACATATTGTAATGTGTATTGTTCAGGGCGATAAGAGGATCAAAAAAGGGCTTCCTTGAAGTTTTGCTTAACAAACCATTGCTTGTGGCATGAATTGTTTTTTTCAATGAAGTATTCTCCATCCATGGCTGGGCAAAAAGAGCACAGTTGGCCTTGCTGCTCTCTGGGTGGGAGGGATGGCTCACTTCATATCTCTCATCTCTCTCCGAATTAGAATCATTTATTTGTCAAGTATTTTTTCTGCACACACAGAATTTGGATATCACTGATATCAAAATGTAATAAAAAAAATTAAATATATGCAAAATGTGAAATGCTGTACATGTTCAATAGAACCGACAGCCATTTAAGTAAAATCTGTCTGTATAGCATATTCAGTTTATATTCAGTTCAGTCCTTAAAACAAGTGTCTGCAAGGATCATAAGCACAGATTAACCCAAATGTATCTATCACAAAGGAGTAAAGGAGTAAAAGGAGTCTATTTAAAATGTATATGGAGATCGGTAAGAGGTGCTAGTCAATTGTAAATGGCTTCTGGCTCATAACAGCTGGGCAATTAGTGCTCTCCTCCAAGTGTGTGCAGCTACCATATGATATACCACAAGCAGCAGCTTGAAAGGATACACTAGTTGGTCATAAGTGCCTCTGAAGAATAGCTAGCCATCAGCCTTTCGGGCAGTAAATGTGAAACGTTGGAAACTAAGATAGGCCTGAATTGACAAAGACTCACATTGGGGAGGACAGAGAGCCCAAATAAATAAAAGAATAAAAAGAAAAGAATTTTTTTCCACACAGTGTCACTGGGTATTATAGATTGCATCAGAGCAATCTATAATAAAGTTCTTTCTCTCTGCAGTCCTGCTGCTGGTGTGGAGGCTGCGAGGAGCTGTTGGGGGGTTCACTCAGCTATAGAATGAATTCTGAACATACAGCTTCAGGCCAAAACAGACAGAAAGACACTTTGGTGAGACTGATTTTATCAAAGTAAGTTAGTAGTGTACAGCGTTCCTCTTGGAAAGGGCAACAGTTTGAAGAAGTGGCTTAAAATAGCATGGCTGCATGATGAATGATAGTCTAACACTTAACTGCCTGAGGTGATTATCTACCTAGAATAAGCATTTTACATATAACATTCTTAATATTTAAGCAATGTGATGGTATTTTATCATTATTCTGATTGCCACAATATGCTCTTATGCACAGAGTCTTGTTTATGTCCTACTGTACTCCCCTAATTCAAGTGTTATTATTATCCTATATCAAAGTACGTAATACTGAGCCATGTTTATAGAAAACAACTGGGCTCTCTTTATTTTGGATATAATGTGGAACAAGTCTCTTCTGTCATGCCATTTAAAAATAGCATATAAAATCTGGTTAAACTTCACAGAACTCACTTTGAGATCCATGACAGTACCTGTCGAAATACTGTATTTATCCAGGCTGTAGCTATTGTCTGCTGCACTAAATGTTGTCTTGTCTAACTGTATTGTTGCTCTTGTGTTTTTCTCCTGTATGCGCTAATGGTCTTGTGGTGTTCTGTTCTGTTCTGTTCTGTTCTGTTCTGGTGTTGAACCATGGTTCTGGAGGCACGTTGTTTCGTTTCACTGTGTACTATGTGTATATGGTTGAAATGACAATAAAAAACTTACCTGACTTGACCAAAAGTTGCCCTTTTACAGCTTTGCTCCAAAAACTTTTTTGACGGTATTTAAATTCTGTTTTATTTTGTGGGCTGTTTTGTGCCAGTCACATCTCCCCTCCTCATTAATTCAAGATGCCAAGAGAACACAGCTTAATACATATTTGTAGTTGGCTTTGAACGAAGGTCAAGAGCTTATAGTGACTTGATTCCAAACATGGCGCGCACAACACCTCACATCTTGTTGCCTTTTGTTCCCATTTGTCTGGGGGGGTTTATCCAGCTTTAGCAGGTGCTGCTACAGCCCGGTTTCCTCTTCATTCCAAAAGTGTATTGACAGAGTCCCAGTCTAGCAGGTGCCTGATTGCCACCAAGTCCACAATGGCTTGTTTCCAAGTGTGGAGAGTACCCACCTCCCCCCATCCCTCCTTCACACCGAAGACGCTTTCCTCTGTAATGTGCCATTCATCCCAGAGAATCAGATGCTTTCACGCCGGCCTGTGCTGCCAGTCACTGAAACCAAGCTGCACGGCTCCAAATGAAGATGTGGAAAACCAATCTGTGTTCCAGGAGGAGAAGCAAGCAATTTTCTCTCTCCACCCCTCTATTGATCTCGGGGCGACAGATTTGAAGCCCAACCGTTTACTGGACACAGGAAGTGGAGAGCTGCACCAAACACTGAGGGAATTTGAGACAAATGAATTTGAGATAAAACAACTGAGCCAAGATGATTTTTTTTCCCCCTCCAGTTTTCACACAATACCAAAAACCCAAGAGGTTCACGAAGGCAGCCAAGACTGACAGCACATCATGAGGTGTACATTATAATCACCATGAACACCATGTCATGAGAAAAAAATGACATTGTCTGGGAGGACACAATGTCCTCAGCTGTCTTTCACTCCCTCCTGTGAGAGCTTTGGCTGTTTATGGGTAAGTAAGTGCTGCGGGAGGTTCCGGCGTGTTTCCCCTCGGGGAAGTCCTTTGTGCTTGGTTAGGGTGCTTTTTAAGCTCCTCTACTTCACTCTGCACTGAACGCAAGGGCATGTAATAATAATAATGTGTCCCATATGTTTTATGTGTCGTATGTTTTATATGTACTTGCAGTAAGTGCCTGTGTGTAATGTGTGTATGCATTATGAATACAGAGTGAATGAAAGGAGAAGTAAGTGTCAGTAAAGTGCTCGGCCACAGCAGGTCAGGATCAGGTCTGCAGGGCTCTGGAACTGTACTGGAGGGATGGAGCACCATTCTTCTGAAAGATTTTCTCTCAACTGGTGAATGAAACCATAGGACCAGAAATTTTATATATGTGTGATTTTATATACTTATGAAGACATTTGGCCCCCACAAGAGCTAAATATAATCACACACACATACACACACAGGACATTTGGTCTCCAAAAAAGGATGGACACATACACACACGCACACAACAGCAAGTCTTGATGCTGAAACCTTCATCACTGGGAGCCAGTATCTGATTAGCTGAGTGTTTTTTATCTTTTAAAAACGCTGGAGGAAAATAACTCACTTAAAGATGAGTTGGCGAGCTGAGCAGCAAGGCTGTAGTACTTTCCCGTGGTTCTCAGTTCCCAGTAATATGATTTAAAAGCTACGTAACAGCTAGCCATTTTCACCCACGCTGAATGTTAATCTCCACTTAACTCAATTGGATTTTCTTCCACACCAACTGTGGCAAACTAAGCAAAACCTCAATAGTCTTTATCATGTGGCATTAGCAAAGTGAACATCTAATAGTTGTGATATTCACTCCCTGGGGTGTGGAGCGTCTTAAGAGAGTTGATATATGTGTAGTTCAGGACTTTGCGAAAGGTGTAAACAGCTTCCAGGCAGCAGCAACATTAGCGGGGGATTACAGAGTCCATGCTGAGAGGCAGTTAGTTCTCCAGCAGCACCTCTTCATCCAGTGTGGAAAAAAACACCCACTACATACACATATGCTTCCACTTAGTTTGGAATCACTTGTAATAACTAGACACATTTCCGTGACAAAATGCGAAGAGCGATTAAAATAATGCCAGTGTTTGGAGACACACAAAACATTGGTTTTATGGGCAAAGTTTATGTTAAATAAAATCTACGCACACTTTGGAATCAAACTGGAGGCCAGCACTGCTGCATCATCAAGGGAGCTCTTACCAAGCCATTTATGGCTGAACACATAGCTGCCTTCACGGACCCATTATTTTTAATTAAACCACAACAAACAGTGACACGTCTTTTTTTTTATAACTGACCCTAGCTTTAGTGTCTTGAAGTCTGTTTATGAGTCTGCTGTGTGTTTTGCTCCGCATTTGCTTCTCAGCATTTGTGTTTCTCCGCATTTTGTCCCTTTCCGGATGCCTTAGCCATGACGTCACAGACTCTGAAAACACGCGCACTGCACCGGATGTTAAAGGATGTTTTGATGTTGGAGTTTTGCCAAAATTCAATACGTGCTCTGACAACAAGCTGTACCTGAAATGGTTGGAATAAAAATAATAATAAAACTTCCGAAGAACCATAATGAGCTTTTTTTTAATGTTTTAAATCCATGAACTAGTGGTGCAGAATTCAACACTATATAAACACTAACAGATGTATTTTGGGAATGGGAAGTTATTCAATGATAATCCAATTTATCTACTTGTGTTTTTTGTCATATGCTGAGATCTGGGATCAATAAAGTTTTCTGATTCTCATTCTGATTCTGATCTGACTGCCACTTTTGAAACATGAATATAATGCAAATTTTTAGCGTTCCAAACAACAAACTACTCTAATTATGTGTTCTAATTATGATTATTTTAATTTTTCCACCCTAAAAGTGGGCCATTCATCTAATCCACATGAAATTTGGTGTAAGACCATGCTGTTAAAAGTTGCTTAAATAATTTTGAGATAAACTGTTCAGCTGCAAGTGGTCAATGAAATTTTAGAGGTTTCACAAAACTTGGTATTCATGCTCTACACTCTTAGACCACAGACCAAATTTCCTTAGAACTATCCACTTGGGTTCTATAACTGAGAGGTTTTTGTACAGGCAAAGCCATTCGAGCAGAGGGCAGGCAGTGCAAAAAGCAAGCTCAACTCTGAGGAACCATTGCAATAATCACACTGCTGCCAATCAATGAAATTGCAGATTTGATAGAGAAACCCTTCATTTTAGCAGGGTTGTTGATTAAATTTTTTTATCAAAATGCAAGACGTGTTTATAAATATTTGTCTCTGTTAAGTTGAAAGTTTTCTGCTTTTAAATGTATTTTTATTCCTAATTTCAATGTCCTTCGTGATTAAAATGTCCTTGTTTAGAATGCAGTTTTGCAACATCTTGGTGTTTTTTTCCTTCTTTTTTAAAATGTGGGCAAGGCATAAAGGCAGGTAGCAGGTTAGTCTATTGACATCCACATTACTACACAACCGGTGTGTGTGTGTGTGTGTCTGTGTGTGTGCGTGTGTGTATGTGTGTGTGTGTGTGTATGTGTATGTGTGTGTGTGTGTGTGTGTGTGTGTGTATGTGTGTGTGTGTGTGTGTGTGT
>JBBIGA010000153.1:4006982-4041410 GCA_037576975.1 Alestes dentex
CCCAGTTTGGGGAAGAACCTTTTCTATTCCAGCATGACTGTGCCCCAGTGCACAAAGTGAGCTCCATAAAGACGTGGTTGGATGAGTTTGGTGCAAAGAACTTGATTGGCCCACACTGAGCCCTGACATCAAACCCCATCCAGCACCTTTGGGATGAACTGGAATGGAGATTGTGAGCCAGGCCTTCTCATCCAACATCAGTGTCTGACCTGACAAATGCTCTACAGAACGAATGGGCACAAATTTCCACAGAAACTAAAAAATCTTGTGGAAAGCCTTCCAAGAACAATGGAAGCTGTTATAGCTGCAAAGGGGGACCAACTCCATATTAAAGTCTTTGAATGCAATGTCCCTGTTGGTGTAATGGTTAGGTGTCCCAATACTTTTGTCCATAAACTATGGCTCCAATACAAAACCAAAGAAGCAAATGTTGAACATCAAACATGTCTTGGCTGATTGAGGAAATTACTCAACTTGCTAATAATTTAATTCAGTAATGCTGTTTAGCTCTATCACACAGTGTGGCATGTCCCTGTTCTCCAATACTTCTCAGTCAGTTCATTTCATCATCAGCCTGATCATTTTCATCTATGTGACTTGAATAAGGTGTGCTAGAGAGGGGAAAATGTAGCTCATTGGGACTGTAGGTTAATGACACTGTCCTTCAACTTCAATGCAATGGTCTAAGGTCTGTTCCAGTGGCAAAACCAGTATAACTCAACACTCCCCACTAGTGGTGACCAACACCATGATCACTGAATGAATTTTAGCGCCATGCAAGGCTTTTGCATTTGAAAGGGGCAGAGGATGTTTACATCCACAAAGCATGAAGATGCGGAGATATCTCCTTCCTCCTAAAGGAGCTTTCAGAAAGGTCCGTTAAAGCTCAAGCCCTTCTCATACTGAAAAATCTTTAAAGAAGCAACAGCCACAGTGTGAAACTATTTTGAGAGATTTCCACCCACTAGAATTATGATCAATGGTCAGTGTCGGTTGTCTAGATACCAATACAGCAGTTTTCTAGGTATCATGCAATAAAATTGACATTTTTAATAAAGTCTTTGCAGATAATGTGTTGAGCGGATTATAAACTGAGCTGATTCTCAGATAAGGACAGCGACTAATGTCAGGAACCCAAATGGAGAAAAACACAGGACATTTCGGAATTTCACAAAAAATATCTAAGAACCATGTGCTCACAGTAACAAAAGCTACTTCTCTTGGAGTCAGACAAAGGACCAACATACAAACAACACTGAGTTATATACAGATTTAAACACATGCATTAAACATATTCTGTCCCCTTACATAAATAAGCTGTAGAGAAATACACACACACCAACATATATATTACACACACACACTCTATACACACACACATACGTATATATTCGCACAGCTCCGAAAACAATAAGAGACCATTCCATGCCAGTGTCTGTTATACTCCTACACAAGCACCTCATTCTGCCTAGTGGTTAAGGTGTTCACAGATGACAGAATGGTCACTTTCACTTCATGAGGTACTGATTAGTGATCACCTGAATCAAATCTTAATTAATGAGGAAAAGTATAAAAACACTGCTGTAATCAACACTCTCCTCTCACAATGAGACCAGTTGGATGACAAAACACTACCAGAGGTCAAAGGTAATTACTGACAGTTTGTTTAAGAGTGAATAAGAGATTTGTTTTCTTTGATTATTCAGGTTCTGTAAACACTGCATAATTTCTCTTATTTTGACATTTTGTCATTTCCTTTAAAATTATGCTTTAAAGAACATTATTTTTATTTGGATATTAGAAGAAATATTGTCAGCGGTTCTTAAAAACTAAGGCAAAGCTGTTCAGTTCAATACTTGCATCTATAAAAGATAAAACATGAGAAACTGAACATTTTTGCAGTGGTCTCTTATTTTTTTCTGGAGCTGTATAAACATATATAAATATGTGTGTGTGTGTGTGTATTCATTTTTCTATTTTTTTCTTAATCAGCAGCTCCTGTTTATGCTTTCGTGATTATCATTCCTACAGAAATGCTCTAAAATGACATTGTTTCACTTTAACTTTTAATAATGGAATGAATTATCTTCTCCTGTAAAGTTACTGTTTTGGAGATACTTCCAATTCTTTTTGCAATGCAACAAAAAGATAAGATAAGATAAGATAAGATAAACCTTTATTAGTCCCACGAGTGGGAAATTTGCATTGTTATGGCAGAAATTGGAAAGAACAAAGTTACGAGCAGCAAAACAATAGATTAAAAGTTATACAACAAAACAAGATCAAATAAAAAGTACACCTTTCAACTAACACAAAAAATATACATATTGTATGTGTATGCAAATATGTGTATATTTAACCCATGTATGCATGTGTGTATGTATATAGTGGAATGAAAAGTGTGCATTGGCAAAACAGTAACAATGTACCAAAATGCATAAAAAGTGCTGTGTTAGCACAGAAAATCACAGACTTTTTGTATGCATTTAGAAATTATATGATGTTATAGCTCATATTCAGAGATCACAGGAAAGGAAAACAAAAAAATTAAATAAAAGATTCAAACGTTGTTTCTGTAGCGTTGAAACACAGCAATCAAACCTTGTTTTAACTCTACAGAAACAATGTATGAATCTTATGTTTCCACAAACTCCAGATTTCAGTTTGGATGCTGAATCAACCAAACCCCCCTTAAAGTCAGAGGACGCTTACTGACACTTACCACAGGGAAGAGTGTTATTTATAACAGGGGTGTCTGAGGGAAACTGGAGTGCCAGGATGAATAAATGAAGCTAATTTTGTATAGACTCCAGATCTGTTCTGTGTCATATAGCATCAATAGATCGGAAAGCCACTAGGATCACACGCGTTCTTAAAATTAAAGGTCGAAAAAAGGGTTCTTTGTAGAGATTTTATAGAAGAGACATTTTTGTTAATCTTGTGAATGTTTTAACTGAGTTTTTTAAAGAACTACTGATTGCAAGGTCCTTTAGGGAACCAAAAGTCATATTACTCCTAAGAGCCCTCTCTAATATCATCATGGTTAAGGCTGTGTGGGGGTTAGAATAAAACAGCTCTACACAGTTCAAACACAGGAGGACAGAGAAGCACAACTGGACTATAACAAGGTTTGAAATTTGAGGGTATTTCAAATATGCTGCAGTAATCCATTTCAAACCAGAACCATTTAATAAGCTTTTGAATTCTTTCTTGGTATTTTGGTCATATGAACGACGCTTGTTCGCCCAGAGGGTGGCGCACTTGTCCTGCTTTATTCTGAGGACAAAATAAAGGTCGGTCTTTATTTTGTCGGTCCTTAAAATTTGTCTCTTGGTCTACTAATTAGAGAAAATAAAAGCAATACTGGACCATTATTGCTGAAACAGTTTAGAGGCATCTTGCTATAACAAAGACACAGCATGTCAATGGCAATATATCTCATTTATATGGAAAAACTACTGTTGTACTTTCAACACAGAAATACTCAGTCACAAATTCACAGACTACTGAACCAAAGCAAAAAGCAAAATTTTCTGTAGAATGTAACACTACAAAAATGCAATTTCTGATGAGGAATAAATCAGGACACCCCCACATTTATTCCCATTTCAAATGGCTCAAATCACACACAGGTGTATCACATCAGGTGCACACGATTAGAACATCATTACTCAGCCTTGCCCTATTTAATCTTTAGACATTTAGTTTGGTGAAGTGAGAGTGAACCCCATGGTGAGAAAGAGCTGTCAGAAAGAAGCCTTCAGAAAGAATATTGTAGTAGCTTATGAGTCTGGTAAGGGATTTGAAAAGATCACAAAATAATTTGAAATCAGTCATTCCAATGTCTGGAAATTAGTCGACAAGTGGAGGACTTTCATAACAACTGCCAACATGCCCAGGTCTCGCTGTCCAAGTAAGGTCACCCTGAGAACAGACCACAAGATGCTAAAAGAAATCTCCAAAAACCCTAAAATGTCGTCACTGGACCTCCAGCAGGCTCTTGCTACTGTTGATGTGAAAGTGCATGCCTCTATAATCAGAAAGAGTCTGGACAGGTTTAACTTGCATGGGAAGTGTGCAAGGAGGAAAAACCTTTGCTCTCTCTACGAGAAACATGAAGGCCAGACGAAAGTTTACCAGATATAATGTAGACGAAGACCATGACTTCTGGAATAATATTCTTTGGACTGATGAGTCTAAAATTGAACTTTTTGGACACCAGAACAGAGGACATGTTTGGCATAAACCAAATACTGCATTCCAGGAAAAGAACCATACCAACTGTGAAGCATGGAGATGGAAGTGTCATGGTTTGGGGATGCCGTGCTGGACCTGGAGCTCACCATCATAGAATCCACTGTGAATTTGACCGTGTATCAGAGGGTGCTTGAGGAACATGTGAGACCATTCGTAAGAAAATTAAAGCTGAAGCGGAACTGGACCCTGCAATGTGACAATGACCTAAAACTTACCAGTAAATCCACCAAGGACTGGCTGGAAACTAAGAAGTGGAGAGTCCTGGAATGGCCAGAGAGTCGAAGCCCTGATCTTAATTCCACTGAGATGCTGTGGGGTGATTTGAAACCCCTCAAGCAAGAAACCCCTCAAACGAACGCTCTTTACCGCAGTTATTTCAGTCACAGGGGGCAGTTAGGTATTAGAGGGCAGGGTGCCTTAACTTTTTCCTCAGAATACGAATTTCTGTTGATGTTTTTTGGTTTAATGAGCAAAACAAGGTTATTTTTTGTTGTTTATCTGCAATTAAATGACTTCCCTTTCCAGAGATAAACAAAAACAATTTTAGACCTCGATATGTGAACATTTCTTAATAAAGAACTGAATACTTTTTTACATGACCATACACACACATAAATATAGGAATATTCAATGCTCGTTACTATGCTACATTTACATAGATGTATGTAGTGTGAGTGTATTCACACACGTGTGTATTTGATAGTAATAACAGCGTCTCAGCTTTTCAGTAATATTCTTGCTTGAGAAACATGGAAATATAGAAGAAAAAACAGGACCATTCGTGTTTACATCACGCGAGCTGTGACGAGGGTAAATCAAATGTACCAGAGAAAGAAACTGGAGGGGGGGAGAGGAGAGGAGGAGAGAGGAGAGGGGTGAGGCGGGGGGGCTGGTTTCTCTTTAAGAGCCCCCCTCTCTCTCAGGGTCCTCTCTGATGCTCCATCTGCCGGAGGGCGCGGGGAGGACGCGCGCAGGTCTCCTGGCGCATCAGCCTGCGGAACATGTGCAGAGCTTTAGTGGCGCAACGGGCGTGCGGCTTCATCACGCGGGGCTGATTTTGAACGCGTGCCTCCTCCAGAGAGCAGGTTTCCAGCAGGTGGGAGCCACTGGGAATGGGGGGACACTGGAGACACTGGAGACCACGGAGAGGGCGACAGCGCGAGGACTGAGGAGCGAGAATTTCCCCGAGCTTTACACCACGCATCTGAAAAGCCTCAAGACGGAGGACGAGGGGGGGCAGAGACGGAGACAGAGGGGGGGCCAGAGGGCGCGGGACTTCATGCCGAACATGGAACGAGGCAAGCCCGCCACGTACACGGGGGACAAAAAAGCAAAAATGGCCGCGAAGACCAACAAGAAGTGGGTGAGACTGGCTACGGTTTTTGCATACGTTCTGTCTGTGTCTCTAGCTGCCATCATCCTGGCCATTTACTACAGTCTGATCTGGAAGCCCACCTCAGCCTCGCCGTCGCCTGGACGGCCAGATGCTGCAGCCTCAGTCTGCTCTACCTCCATGGGCTCCAGTCCCATCAACAGCTCGGGTGATCTTCTGGACATCAGCAACAGGACGAAAGCTTCAGAGCCAACACGGGCAACCACAGAGGCGGAGGGAGCTTCTCGAGTAGAGGACAGTGAGAAAGGTACCAGTGACCTTCCTGGAGGCTGGGTTACAAATACTGACCCCACCAGACTGTACACCACAGAGCAAAGCACCCTTGCGCCTGAAGACGACGGAGTAAGCAAGTCGCCCAGGGTGCAAGGAGTCACCAGCATTGTCCAGGACAGATCTGAGGGTTCTGGGGTTGACCTGGCAGAGGAGAACCAGCCGGTGGAACTGACCCGTACGCACAGGCCACCCAGCTGGGACCCTGCATCCTCCAGCGAGACCTCACTGGAGTGGACGACTGGTCCAACCCCTAGGAGAACCTTCCTAGAAAGGCATGAGGCTCCCCGCTTCGTGCAAGTGGACCTAGAGTTGGCCGAAGGCTCTTCTCCACTACAAGACGAGATGGTTTCTAAAGACACCAAGGACTCCACACTGACGTTCACTCCAGGGCGCACATGATTATCAGCCAAAGTGCATAAGAGACACTTCCATATGAGAGCAAACGTGTGTCCTGATCTTGAGAGAAGCCTGGTCAGAGACGTAGATTTAGTTAGTTTTATATCCAGTGAGAGCTCTCAGCAGAGAGACGTGCATGAGAAGTCCACTCAGAGGAAAGACAGTCGCAGGACTGGTGAGGAATACGAGCCATCAATTTCGCACGAGCTGAAGCTGGACAGAAACGTGTTGCAGTAGCGTGTATGTGTTTCCATGCTGTGTTTCCAAAAGGAACAAACTAAGGTAGAAACACATAGAATAATTAGTTTTGCTCAGGTGATCTATGTGTGTTTTAAAAAAAGTCTGTCAAATAGACAAACTTACACTGTGCAAAATACTCTATGTTGACCTTTTAGTCAAGTTAGGTAGTCTTTTTTTTTAAATAATGAAGAAATAAATGTGCACTGATAAAAAACAATACACTGAATTTACAGTGGGATCCAAAAATCTCAGGCCATTGAGAAGTTATAAGAAGTAAAATGAAGAAATATTCAAGATGTCTAGATAACTATTCCCATTTAATCACATATGTACCATTGGCCAGTTCTAAGTATAGAAAGCTCAGATGTTGAGTTTGTACTCAGGTGACTGATCTGGTCCTCAGATGCACAAACTTGTTAAGTCCAAGCCAGCTTCAGTTTGCAGTCACTAAAACAACAGAGGCATATTCCAAATACTAAGAGATGTAGAGGGATTCTACTTTTCACTCAAACTGTTATGCTGACAATAAAATCAGTCATTAATTTTGTGCTCGGTAGCATTTTCACTTGTGGCCTTAGACTTTTGGATCCTACTGTAAACATCAATACACTGAACGAGCTGTTTGTGGAGCGATTGCAGGTAAAGTCTAATACTACTGAGTATTCTGGTTATGAAAAATTCAAGATTATTTCATTTTAAAATAGGGAAAGACTGCAATAATTTTACTACTAAATATGATTTATTCTTATACAACACTGCATTGGTATCCGTATCAGTATCAGTATCAGTCTCAGTCTTTGAATTAGGCACTCTTTCAGCACTAAGAAGCAAGAAGCTGACTGTTCCAGCAACAAAATCGTGCAGCTTAATTCCAGGAGAACAGCAGGACAGTGACAGGGTCTCAGACTGTTCCAAGAACCGCAACCAGATGGTTGCACAAGGGCCCGATGGTAATACTGGCTTGAAGTTCAAGCCATGCATGTACTCAGTGGAAGGGATGGAAAGACAAGGCTGTGGAATAAATCAGTGTATTAAAACACCTACAGAATTGAATCGTGTTTTCAAGAGCTCAATGTGATCCGAAGTTTGGGGGAAAATACCTTAGATTACACTGTGTATGAGTTAGGAGGCACTCTAGAGAGAATCTTTTTAATCAGAAATGTCTTCCCAACAGGGAACGGGTCTCCTAATTACCACAGAGACGGTCCGTAATTACTGCACTCGCACACACTCAAAGTGCTTCTCACCCCAGGAACTTTACAGGGAAAGCTGATAAAGTGACAAAGCTGAATACTGGAGATGTTGCTTACAACAGTACCAGGGATGTCACTATTGATTACTGTAGTCATTAGACCAGGCCTGGGTCCGTAGAGGTGCAAAATAATGCATTGCAACCTCAGTTTGAATTTCTGCACCCTCGGATTATCCTAATTATTGGAGAAAATTTCTGGAGTCTTAGACTGAAAAACAAGTTACAGCACGCATGCATCTAACTTGCCTCAAACGTTCACGTTATCTCTGCAGAGTTGATTGCTATCATTGATTATAGAATTGTGTGGTTAGTGTCAGTAGCAGTCTGGCATTGGCAGCATGAGTGAATGTGATGTGCATGTGCGCCTGCTGCCTTGTTAAATTATGCTGCTATATTTAAATGGGCCAGACACTATTAGAAAAGATTAAAACTGTCTCAGTGACTTTATGGTCTTTAAATATTAAGTCAGATTAATCCAAACGATAATGCAAGTGGAGAGAAGAGATAGAAAAACTTCATTTCTCTGCCTGATCTGGACTGTGTCAGCAAAGTAAACACCCCCCCCAAGCAAACTTCATAACGTTCCCCAGTATAGTCCAATATACTCACATCCAACCGAGGAAACACAAAGTGCACCGATTTTGTAAATGAAATGGCTGTTTTTTTGGCAGTTAATAGTACATTCATATATAATACTATAGCTAAAAGCTAAAGTTGACCTCTTTAGTCATTTATGAGTTTCTTCACCTCATAAGACGGGATAATAAACAGCCCGGTTTCTCATATTTGGTGGAAGTATGGTCTCTCAAAGATTCCAAAATATTTTAATGTAAAAGATTAATATGGTAATTGGCTACATTTAAAAATATACAAAAACTGTCCATCAGTGCTTTGAAAAGGTAATTTTTTCTGCTTATTTTGTCATGTTAATTGAGAGAGCATCAAGGAGCATTTAATGAATGAATGACAGACTCATAAATCAGCCATGTACCACTGCAGTACACTGAAGCCTGATGAAGATAAAATGGAGTGTTATGAGAAATACACTTTTTTGTGTTTTGACAACACCCCCCCAAAAAAAAAATTCCACCGTGGCTCCAGGTCTCAGTCTAATGATTGACCAAATAAAATACAATAAAAACAAACAAACAAAAAAAATGAGAAACAGCTTATGAAGATTCCAAATTACTTTATTACTTTAAAGTGACCTCATTAAGAAAATAAATAAATAAATAAATAGACGTGTGTGTCTTTCTGGCTCTTTTTCTTACTTTAAAAGTCCAGTTATAGAATTTAAAACATGAATCATCATCATGCAAACTGCCACTGCTGAGTCACTGAGAAAGTGAATTTTAATCAGTGATTATTATTACGATTTTTGAAAATCCTAAACAGCACGAAAAAAAGAAGGTTACAGCAAAACTTTACATGTAAAACAGCCTAAAGCCTGGAGTCAGCTGAACCGTATTTCACCTCGGCTGTTCCGCAGATACTGTTTTTTTTTTTCTTTTCCTCTATCGGGACTTCCTCTGTGCACAGAGCCGGCGTGCTCCCACTGAACCGGATAATAGCCCTGACTCCATTAGCCTCAAATGGACGAGCAAGGGGGGGTTCATCCTGCGGTAGCTTTTGACTGTAAATGCAGTTTTAGAGGTCGCTTTTATCTCCCAAGCTCTTAATAACCAAGCGGCTGGACACATCCAAAATAATGAGCGGCCGATCCCTTATTAACATCAGCTCCAATAACCCTAATGGGCAAAATGAATATTTCCCAGGCACTTACCAAACATTTTATCCTACACAGGCTAGAAAACTGCTAACATGGGCCTACGGTCCACAGAGTTTCGCACTCGGACTGTTTCGAAGCCCTGTGAGACACAAAAGATGTACAACACAGTTACCAGTGAGTTATCAGCAAGAGTTAATTAAACATTTGAGTTTTGCTGCACTGCTCAACACTCCTCCACACATTTATTATAAAGTGCCATATAGGTCACTCCAATTTACATTTGTAATGAAGTCAGCTTAGTTTTATTATCATATAATCGATTATTTAGATGGCTAATGTAAAGAAACTGGATTCATTTTAAAAAAGGCCAAACAACTACCATATATACAATAAGTGAACAACAAAAACACCATGTCATGGACTCCAAAATATTTTACAGAAAGATCAGTACAGACATTCTAAAAAGGCCACATGTCTAAACATACGAAAAGGAGAAACGCATTTATAGTTTCTCAATCAGTGCATCAAAAAAGTCAATTTTAATGTTTGTTTGTTTTTTTTTTTTCAACTTAGGCCGATTGCGGGAGAGTCTTCACAAAGATTACTCAGTGGTTGAATGACTGACTCATAGTTTGTGAATTAAATCAGTCATGTACCACTGCAGTACAATTAAGCCTGTTAAAGATCATGTAATACAGTAAGAATCATTTGTAGAAACTACATATCAATGTTCAAAACTATCAGAGTAAAGTAGGTGCAGAGGAGTAGCTTACACTTACATTTACACTGGTGGCCTAGTGGTTAAGGAGTTGGCCCTATGACCATAAGGTTGTAGGTTTGAACCCCAGGTCTGCTAATGGCACCACTGAGGTACCCTTGATCAAGGTACCGCCCCCATACACTGCTCCCTGGGCGCTGTGTTCGTGGCTGCCTGCTGCTTCACATGGTGAATGGGTTACATTCAGAAGAAGAATTTCAGGGTGGTAGTAGCCTAGAGGGTAAAACACTTGCCTGTGAAAGGTTCGAACCCACACTTTCTACCACTGTGTCTCTGAATAAGACACTAAACCCTTAGTTGCTCCAGGGTGACTGTCCATCCAACTAATGACTGTAGGTCGCTCTGGAGCGTCTGCTAAATGCCCCATTACACCTGTGCTCAAGTGACTTGACTTTTTCCAAAAGTCCCTTATAAAGACCTATACCTTGAACGTTTACAGCTTTAAAATGAGTTCTACAAGGGTTGTTTAGTAAAGGCACTGGTTCTATACAATATATATATATATATTAGGGCATTAGCTGATGCTGACACGCGTTCCTTGACTTAACCAATTATAATAGTCCCTTCATAAAGGGCGGTACCGTTGGCCCTAATATATATATATATATATATATATATATATATATATTTGGCTCCAGATTTTTTCAGTATATAATTAGAATAAAGACATTTTTAACACATTATACAATGTCAGAATGTCTGAAAAACATCAAAAATATGTTGTCTTCTTTCATGCAGCTGTGATCTTCTCTAAAGGCAGAGTAAAGAGGTGATTTAGAAAAGCTTCAGATATACAGGCAGCAAATCTAGAACAAGAATAAATCCTTTGCTTAAGATGAAATGAAAGTGAGCCTTTTAACACTGTCATATTAAGAGCAGGCGTACAGAGTGAAAAGACCCAGACTGACCTGAGAAGGGAGAGTGCCTGAGCTTGTTTAATGCTGTCAGGCATGCAGAGAGCTCCCAGATGACTGGATGAGGAAAGAACAGGAAAGGCCAAGTTCACATGAAATCTCCCCAGGCTCTCTCCAAATGCCACTCTAAACAGCAGAGAGGTTGCACTCGTACACACTCTCACAACTTCTTTTCACCCACTTCACATATGAAAAAGCTTCTGAAAACAGATGAACTGATTTCTAAGCAATCTGGCTGTATTCCTGGAGAAAAACAGCAAATGTTTGGCCATCATGGACTTCTGAATACACAGAGCTCCACCTTATTTTTCAGCAGATGGTTCCATGAGTCCAGACCTACATGACTCTTCAAAGGTTTGGAATCATCATATTAACAAACTCCTTTAATGTATAGTGACTAAGCCAACAAGCCATTTTATTAGATACATCTGCCTTGTATCTACACTCAGTGTCCATTTGACCATATCCACGACCCTGTACACTATGTGAACAAAAGTATTGGGACGCCTGACCATTACACCATTCAGATACATAGAGTTGGTTCCCCTTTTCAGCTATAACAGCTTCCACTATTTCGTGGAAGGCTTTTCACAAGATTTTGGAGTTTCTTCACCCAAATAATACCTGCCCACTGGTGGTCCAGTGGGGGTCCTGGCCATCTATTTTATGAGGTAAGGTGTGGTTAACAAATGATGCAGAGAAACAGATGGACTACTGTCTGTAATTGGAAAGTATATAGGGCACCTATATGGTCAGCAATGCTGATAAAATGGTGTAGATAAAGGGTAAGTGTACATTATGAAATGTCTCATAAGTGTCTCCCTTACATAAGACTATCTTGTATACAGTAGTATACACAATACTGCAGCGTAAGTGTTTATATACAAGAACTTCTACATTATATATTCAATATTAAAACCTAGAAACTAAAAGGTATCAGATACTTTATTCGTTATGTCAAGTATTTTGAAATATTCAAAATCATGTTATCATGTTAAATGATAACACACTGACATTATACAAATATCTTTTTATATTCATATATTTTACATATAATTTCAACGTTATATATTAAATAGTATAACCTTGAATCTAAAAGGTATCAGCTTTATTCATTATTTCAGGTATTTTGAAATATTCAAAATCATGTTATCATGTGGAATGATAACACTGCGATTATACATATATTTTTATTTTAGATCCGCGTATTTTTACTCACATGCTTTTTTGTCAATGTTTGACAGCTACTTTTGAAGTATTTTATATTAATACAAATCTTGAGGTCATACAGTTCTCTCACCCATTGCAGAATCATCTATAGCTCCATTCTTCATTCGGGGCACATCCAATTAATTAATATGATTATTTCTTTCTTTTTTTTAAATAATTAAAATCAACGTCAAGGAATTCTGTAAATTTAAGGCGATGTGTTCTGTTAGCCTGAGGCCAAATCCCCCGGCAAAACCCGACAACAAACAGGCTCTGGTCTTTAAAGCCTGGAGATTAGTAGATTAATGTGAGAGAGGGACATGCCTGTCCAGGAGCAGTTTACATCAACACCCCACATTTCTGTGTTTTCAGTGGAGGCAGAGGACAAAAAAGACCTGAAAACATCCCATCACATGACTCTGGATTACATAATCTACATTCCTGTCTGTGGCGAGGACAAAAAGAGACCAATACTACAATCTGCAATAATATTATTTTGTTTTACAGTGGCATATGAAGACTGCCAGGAAAGACAGACTGTCATGCTCTCTTCTCTAGCCACATTCATTCTTCTCTTCTCAGGAATGTAGATATAAACATTTCCTTGCATTGCATTCAGGTTCCCAACAGGAATTCTTCTGGATGAAGGTTTTATCCCTCATTAAATTTATGTTCAACTACATTTCCTTTCTTTGTCTTGTGTTCCTTAGGGCTGAGCATGCACTGTCTTGACTGTATTTCGCATTAAGGGATTAAACAGCTAAAACAAAACCCTGCAAGAAACTAATTTTGTTTTATCGTCAAAAGAATGCACAACGGCCCTTCGTAGATGAAACCAGAGGCGAAGAAGATTCCAGCAAGCTAAAATCCCTTTCCATCTAAAGAGCTGATGAGCTTGGATGATCCAGAGGCACGTCAATGCGGGACAGAATACGAACCTGCAAAAAGGGATTGAACTGGATGAAGCGTGTGATTTTAGTCAAGGTCATCCACAAAGATGACGCACAAAGATTTAATCTCATCAAATAACCCCAAAAGCCATTCATGATTACTATCAGGCCTTTTCATGCAAGACAAACAGGTTTACCAAATCTGCTTATGGCAGTTATGTTCGGTCAAATTGCATAAATACATTGTTTTTTTTATATAAGCTTGATGTACAGTATGTTATTCATTCAAGCTACACAAGAATTCAGTGAACCTGTTTAGCTATAGTTCTATCAGCTATACACTACATGTGTACTATTGCTGGTAGTGAAAATTCAATAAAAGAATGGCAGATGGTCTACATAGTTTACACACTGGTAAGTGTGGCCAACTTAGGCGTCTACCAAGAACGTGCGAATAAACACTGACTCATAGTTAGCATATAACTAGCACCCCTATTTTGTTCATTTCTGGTCTGTATTAAAGCCCGTTTCTCTCAAATAAGAGGAAAAAATCACGGTTCATGACCATTTTACCCATTTCTGGCAGCAGAATGTCCGCATTTCGACTACCGATAGTTTGGTTTTTAGAATCCAGTCGATTTAGAACCCCCAATTCACCTGACACGCATGTCTTTGGACTGTGGGAGAAACCAGAGATCCCGGAGGAAACCCACACCACCCCGAGGAGAACATGGAAACTCCACACACACAAGACAAGGATCCGGATCACCATATTTAATTATTTTTTATTAGTAGTAGTTTCACCTCAAATTTAGTCATACCCAATTTAATTGTGCTGGGTAGTATCATGGTGACTGATGGTGCTCGCTTGAACTTCTGGCCTGGCATCGCCAAGGACTGAACGTGCGATCTCCCAGCGATGCGGCCGGTCAGGAGCAACAGGTGTGGAGAACGGTCACATAATGTAAAAGATTTTCACCAATTTAAGTGCTCTACTAGCAACCTTAACATTATGTGGAGCTCCTTTGCAGTTCTTGCAAACTTAACTCATCTCTTTTACAAAAAAGGCTTCTTTCAGGACTAGTCCATTTTAAAGTTCTCAAGAGAACCAAACATGGTTTATCCATCGCATCATGCAGAGAACCCTTTCTGGCACCTCGTTTTTGCCTTCCATCTAGGCATTTCAGATTTGCATTTTCGTAGTATATGACTAAAACCCAGCACTGTCCAACATGACAGATTTCTCGACATTTATGGTGATTACACATTTCTACACAGTGTGTTTTGCATGGAATTGCGTGTCAAAGGCAGATGGCATGGGAAGGCTGCCCTGTGATATTTAAAGGCCTGTTTGCTGTCGTCTCACTCAACTCTACCATTTGCTGTTATTATAGTGGTCTCATCTGAACACAGATTAAAAGGCTTAAAAGGCTTTAAATATCCAAACGCAATGGTGAAATAATGATGATTGAGATGCATCAGTGTCACAAATAAATTACTTGTCATAAATAAATTAATAATTTGTAAATGTAGATAATTATCAGAAAAGAACTCTCTCTTCTTAAACAGACAATTACACACAGACGAGAAGTTGCTGCCTATTAAAATATTTATTACAGCTTTCTTGCAGAAGTAAACAAAGTGCTGCTATTATCAGAGTGGTAATAAACATCATTAACCCAAACTGAGTTGTTCCATGCTTATGTCAGGACTTTCAAGAAAGTTTCATTCATTACAGCTCCACCGAAAATAACCTAACTATATTTGTCAAAAGAAAAAAAAAAAGTATAGATCAGTATTACTATCACAATAATATCAACAATCAACAATTTTATAATGTAACTGCTCCCATATTGTAAAAAATGTAACATTTATTAATAAATTACAAAAAAATATATACTTTTTAATTACTCATAAAGAATATAATTGGCCTCTTTCTTCATGGTACTTGGAGCTCTAATGGTCATTATGCTTATGTGCTTGATGCTGCCATGTACACTGTCCTGTCCATCTCCTCTGATAAATGGACTCTGAGGTTCAGGCAGAATCGCTTTGCAGGCTGAGGGGAAAAAAGAAACTCTGGAAAAAAACTCCATGGTTCTTAGAAAGATTTAACAGGATATTCCATTCCACACACTTGCTATAACATTAATGTGGCTATAAAAATCAAGTGTGTCATTTCATCAGATTGTGTCATGGTGCAAACAATCTTCCTGTTCTGCGTGTGCCAGTGGATCTACTCTTTATGGAACTTTCTGATAGAATTACAGGCACATTTTTAGGCCTATTTTTTTCAGATAGGCAAATGTTGTTTTGTGATGCTTTTCTGGTCACAAGTTGTCTTTCCACACTCTTGACAAAAAATGCACCCGGAAAGCTTCTTTGAAATATTGCTGTAGAAGAACCACTTTTAGAAGCACCTTTTGATGGATAATTCTGTAATTAAAAAAACAATTTTGTAAAGAAGATGTGAAGAACCTCTGCATAATGTAAAAGTTCTATACTGATTAAAAGGTTTTTCCTTGAACCATATATCCAAGCCAAGCACCATTTCAGGACTTTATTTTCAAAAATGTTTGGCAGAAGCCAACACGAGAGGTGACTTAGATGAATCAGATGAAGCATAAAGTAAGCTAAAAGGAGGAGACACAGGCGTTCAACAAAGAAAAAGCTCAGGGGCATCGCTGTAAAGCATTGCTTGAAACCAAAATCAAAGCACCAAAGACGCCAGACTGGTTCGTGACAGAGTGTGGGTGAAGAATTGGACCCTCAATCCATCAAGGTCGGCCTGTGTTTCTCCAGAGAGGACCAGACACCCACACGCCCGACAAGAAAGGTCTGTCTGTAGGACATTATATTAATAGACAGAACAGGCAGCAGATAAAACACTGCAGGAGCACATCAGCCATGAACACAGACACACCACTGCTCCCTCGGAACATGTAATTAGAGATAATAGAGGGTAGAAGATTCAATTAACTGGGTGTGCCGGAAAAGTGAAGATAAATGTCCAGCGGATGTTTTAGATAAGACCACTTCACATGAAAGGAGCAGAATCTCAAATTATTTTTTGCTTTGGTGAAAGCTCCAAAATGACAAATACAATACAAAGATAATGGAGTGTCATGCGACAACTGAATTGGGGACAAAACCGCTGTCCTCAAATAAACAAACAACACTACTGACCAAGTTACATCTATATATTACAAATAGGTATATATACATTTATATTCCAACATTACAGGTCTGATTATTTTACTCCATACAGACAACTACATTCCCGCAGTCCAGCAAGAGTGAACTGTTTTTGAAAGACAAGGAGTCTTTCAAAATCCCATCAGTTTCACTTGAACAGATTTTAATCTTCTTGCTAAAGAAAGACACTCAAACGGAAGAAAAGCAAGGTGAGGAAAATCACTTTTGGATTTAAGCTGTAAAACTGAGCTATCCAGTGACAGACAAAAGCTTTCTGAACCACTCTGTCAGATTATTTAAGGTAAACCTGCACTAATGCATAACGGGAGAAACCAGACTTCCTAGGTTGTCTGAGGGGAAACATAAATAAATAAACAAACATGTCCATAAATAATTAAATGTTTCTGTGGTTCACTGGTGTCTGTGCTAGGACTGAAAGGTAAATTGCTTTTATATTGAAATCACAAGTACAATTTTAAATTTTCAAGAGCTAGAATTATTTATGATTGTATTTATTGCATAAATAATGTATCATTTATAGAAGAACTGTAGGCTGAGGAACAGAAACAACTGACAGGAAGTTTAGGAATGTCCTATAGATATGGATAAGGGGGGGTTTTACTGTGAAAAGGTCAGCTTTTAATTAAAACTATTGTGGTAGTGACGTAATATTGTGTGTGTGTGTGTGTGTGTGTGTGTGTGTGTGTGTGTGTGTGTGTGTGTGTGTAGACAAGGTGTGGCTGGAGTACAGATACAGAGAGGTGAAAAAAGAAGGTGAAAACAAATCAGAAACTGAAATCAGAAATTGAAATGTATCAATCAGGAGAGGTGTACAAAGAATACCCAGAGCATTAGACATCCCTTAGAGCACAGTGAAGACAACAATCAACAAGTGGAGAAAATATGGCACAACAGTGCCACAAACAAGACCAGGACATTCTTCCAAAATTTTGGAGAAGATATAGAGAACAGAAGGAGGCTACCAAGAGGCCTACAATAATATTAAAGGAGCTGCACAGCTTTCTGGCAAGCACAGATAAATTTTGCACAAAGATAAATTACATGTCCCACAACCACGTGGAAAATGTACTATAGTCTAATGAGACCAGGGTTGAACTTTTTTTTGCCAAAAAAGGTGTATTTGGTGCGAAAACGACACAGCACATCAACAAAAGAAGAACGTGGCTGGAAGTATGAATAACTCCAACTATCAGTCAGTTTAAGCATAAAACCTTCAGCATCTGATGAAGATTAAGAGGAATTTCACCTTTCAGCTGGACAATCACTCAAACATCCAAATCAACAAAGGAAGTGTAAAGTAGCTATTTTTGTCAGGTAAACACACCACAGCACACAGTGTGAACATTGTGAAATTCTTTTTCTGCATTTAACCCATTCACCAAGTGAAGCAGCGGGCAGCCAGGAACACAGCGCCCGGGGAGCAGCGTATAGGGGCAGTACCTTGATCAAGGGTACCACAGTGGGGCGACAAGCAGTCCTGGGATTCAAACCTACAACCTTCCGATTACAGGGGCAACTCCCTAACCACCGGGCCAATGTTCTGGAATGGTCCAACCACAGCCGAAACCTGAATCCAACTGAAGAGTGACCTGAAGAAGAATGTATTCAAGAGATCTGACAGAAACAGATCTACAGCTACAACAGAAATTTTGACAGATTTACAGCTTTCACAAGGAATAGTGGAAAAAAATATTGGCATGTCCAGACTTGCCAATTTGACAGACTGAAACAGAGCTGTTATAAAATCAAGCGTTGCATCAACTAAGTATTAGTTCAGGTGCCTGCACACTAATGCAACCAGGTTTTTGTATGGTTTCTATTTTTCATTTTGTTACCTTCTTTGTATAAGCTGCAGGAATAAAGATGAAAAAGTTCAAGCGTGACTTATCTTGGCTTCATTCACTGGTGTGCAATTTTAAATCCACTGTAATTGGCAATCCAGCACACTATGTTCAGCCAGGCTTGGGATCGGGGGGTCATAAATCTACTATTTCATACATGCATCTAGAGGCAAGTGGCAAAAACAAAATGAAACCACACATCTAGCACTAGTTGCCATGTGCATGACCAGTTTAAAAGGCTACAGTGATTTACACAGGCGGATTTAAATGTGTGAACGAACAGATGAATGTGGCTCCCTGTAGTTTCCTTAGAAGAATATAAACTTTTTCTGTCTTGAGGCCCCAACACGCATGTTCCAACATCATAAACACACACCATTTCCCATATACTCTATAGACAAATATACTCTGTAGTCCCACATACTCTATATGGAAACTCTAAAAGTCTTATACATCAGTGTACAATATATATGATACATACATACATATATATCACTGATCTTTATACATAAAGGTCATTTTCTGCTAAACCTGAAGAACGCATCTTTGCTCTCACATATTAAGCCGTAAAACTATTTTGCTTACAGCTGCTTATCACTCCTGTTCAAAAGCTCAATATATTATATAGTAACTCTCTCTGTCATGTGTTCTGCAACCTGTCCAGCATCTATTCATGATGTTTATTAGTGCAACATGTATTAACTAAAAAGACAGTGCAGGTTAGAGTAAATTAAGGAAAATGTGAGGAAAATAAACTACTATACATCAGAGAACATTTCATGCAATAACAATCCACTGTACTTTTCAGTCAAATGCCTGAACCTACATATACCTACAAGACCCACAAATCTGAAATGACTGAAAGGGTCATTTCATGATCACATGACTACAGTCTGCATTTGTGAATGATGGACACACAGAACAGAACGAAACAACCCCATCAAGTGGACATTCGTGAAACAGCACTATTATTTGCAATCTAATACAAAAGCCCCACTGACAGCAAATAAGTTGTTCTGTCATTCTGATTGACACTTAAGTTTTCATTTCTTGCTATTGTTTTACTATTTCAAAACCCAGTGCAACACCTAAACCAAATGAAAAGAACGTCTGAAACAAGAGCTGTTTTTTACAGCACTTGCACACTGACATTATTACTGCATTACTGGATGAGTAGAGCACAGAAGAAGCACCTTAAGCTGCATTATAATATAGTGAAATTAATTATTATCTCTACTCTGGCCACTTTGCTTATGCAGATATACATAGGTTTAATATGAACCATAAAGCATTGGGCTTTGGAGCAGGGGAACTGTGTTCTCTATGGAGCTCCATCCAGCACCCCGGGGATGAGCTGGAGTGGAGGGTTTTTTTTGATCCAGAATTAACCATCCAGCATGTGCAACTGATCTCACTAATGATCTTGAGGCTGAATGCAGAAAGGTAGAGGCTGTTACTGCAGGAAAGAGAGAGACAACCCCCCTACTAATATTGATTCCAAAAGAACCAGCGAACAGGTGTCTACTGACTTTCATATAAAGTGTATGTGAGATAACCCATACAATATTTATTACTTATTTATTGAATTATGGCATTTACTTCTATCAGAAACAATCTGAATGCATTGTGAGTCTGCCGAAGTAGAATTGAGAGATAAACAATGGCTGGAAAACTATATCGTTATGGGTTTTTGTAATAACTTTCGCATCGGCTACATTAAAGGTGCTATTCAAATAAGTTTAGATTTTTGTCTTCATGTTATTAGGCACAAACACATTGCCATTAATGACATACTCGGAACCTTCAAAATAACCTCACCAAGTCAGTATGCTGCCTTGACTGACTAACCACTTAAGACTCCAAGTTCCAGTCCTGGTTTCTTTGGTAGCGACACGAAAGGCTCATTCAAAACACCACTTGATCCGAGAAAAACAATTACTGTGTGTAATGCTGCCACAGCTGAAAATTCTGGCAAAAAAAGAACAGTGGTACAAAAACCACTACATCAAGTTACATCTAGTTGGATAATGAGTCATGGCCCACTATGGTAGAAGTGCTATTTTTACTATTGAACAAGGCTCCTTGTGGTTGTGTCAAAATGCACCATCCACCACCAAATACTTTCCAACACTATCTCTTGTTCAACTGAACATCTTCTTCAGCCATAAAAAGTAGCCCTGTGCTCTTTAGACAGAGGCTTACTGAGCGTGTACCACCCAAAAGCACAGCACTTTCTTTCAGAGTGGTTAATGTATGCCTGCCTGCGTAACAGCGACCACCACAAGAGCTTTCCCGGGAATCCAAGATGGTTTTAAAAAGCCACAGGCTTGTTAGCCTTAGAGGCAACAAAGCATATGCGAGAACACTGCGGCACTAAAGAGCTGCTGACGGCCTGTGGAACTGAGAGCAGCAGACAGATGTCCTCCTGTCCTCTGGAGCAGTGGTTTCAAACCAGTGGGCCCCAGTGGCCAGCAGTG
Organism: Alestes dentex; assembly: GCA_037576975.1. Taxonomy (NCBI): domain Eukaryota; kingdom Metazoa; phylum Chordata; class Actinopteri; order Characiformes; family Alestidae; genus Alestes; species Alestes dentex. Next base: position 4,027,848 of record JBBIGA010000153.1, read on the forward strand.
GTACAGCAAGCGGGGGGCACCACCCCTTTATTAACCACACTCATTACATAATATATAGACTTAACCAGACCTAATTTTACACAAGACAAATATTAATGTCAAAATAAAACATATCTAGGTTGAGCTTCAGCAAAATGTTAGTTATCTTTATATTTCCAGAGCAAGTCAAAATACACATTCTTCTGTTCAATTCTATGTAATTTCTCCATCACAGATAAGTGGTTAAAACAAGGTTTTTAAAAAAGGTCTACAAGGCTGTGTCTCAGACAAAATTGAGAACATCAAGCATGAGCTAAAACGAAGGAAATGTAGAAGCTGTGGAGTCTTGGCTTCACATGCATGGGAAATAAAACACAGACAAAACGAACCTAGCTGCTCAAAGGTCCAGTGAAATGAAACTTTTAAGCTGCAGACACTACAACTACAGTAGAGACTAAACATAATGAGCATGTATCTAAACCTGTAGTAAGTCAGTGTTTGCAACAGACTGACACACAGCAGCAGCCATGTCATTAGTCAAGTCACAGTTAGTTTGATATTTTTGGTTTATTATATTGCTTTAATGCACAGTCAAATATTATTCAACATGCTACATAGATTATTGCATAATTTTAGTCTGCATTTTCAATCTTGTGATTGGCTGTGTGAGGCATGAGTTGCAAAAAGCTAGAAAACTCTACCGCAGATTATTTTGAGCATTTTCAGTCACAGCATAAATAGAAAGTGAACGGTGCATGCATTTTTTTCTGATTTCATTTCAAATGTATATGGTGGTAAAATGTCAAGTTGAATATACTGCTTTGGAACAGAATTCTAAATCTCAATTCACATCAGGAGCATCTCTGAAGCAATTCAGTCATCAGCCTGAGGGAACAGAGATGCTTTCATTTATTTATTAATTTCTTATCTATCCTATCCTAGCACTTACAGGGGCAGAGGTGGGGAAACACCCTGGACAGGTCGCCAATCCACAACAGAGCAGAAACACACAAACACTGAGGGGCCACTTAGCATCTCCAATTCACCTGAGATGTATTTGGACTGTGGGAGGAAACCAGAGCTCCCAGTGGAAACCCACAGTCACGAAGAGCTGAAATTCTTATCTGAAGTGGATGAATGGTCCCTTTTTCACGGTTGCTGCACTTGTGTGTCACATGTAAACAACTACCCTCAGTGCATTTTCTAAATATTGTGAATTAAGGCCAGATAACTGTGATTTCTACAGTCACAATTGGAAAGTTATGCTCATTTTGAGAAGAAGGATCCTACCTTTCCCCCAGTCTCTGGAGAGAAGAATACCATCCTCTCTTTAGGACACTTTTCAGTACCAGTCCTGTTTGGAATGGAATGATTAACTCTTCTCTGCAATGAGAACAAAAGATGGAGTGTGTAGTACTGAGTTAATGATAGACAGGTGCCGAAATGCTTCAGCACAAAGGCAAGTAAAAAAGGAAGAAGAAATCTGAAAACTCTCAAACATGTACTTAACAGTGAAGATGGTGTTAAGAAAACAAATCTCTTGGAAAAATAAAAAAAACAGCTCTTTTTTCCCCCTTAAAAAATGAATATGATCAGAGTCATGAAATGATTTGCACTATAATGGGTCTGTATTGAATAATTTACTATTGAGTGACATATTGGGCACAAATAGATGCAGATGTGATATTAAAGGCGATATTAAAAAATAACAGCATTACTAAATTATTTCAGATTAAGCCATTATTCTGAGTTTAGTCCTTCAGGTCTTTTGCCAACACCTCAGTGCTATGCCATCCCTGAAAATTTTTAATGCTCTCAGCAATAATAAAATCATTACATTACACTTTTAAATCACTACTCCCTGCTACGAATGTTTTTAGTGAAAATAATTGTCATTTGAATGCCAAGTCATAAAAACTGTAAACAGCCTCACAACGCTAACTGGCTTTAAAGGAATATTCTGGAGAAATAATACATTCTTATAACGTTAAACAAGATACAACAAAGCCAACAAAAGTAATTTCTTTGGTGTATAAATGAAATAACACACTGACTTATGATTGTATAAGTTCAAAAAGTGCTTCTTATCACTTCTGTACTACATGCAGAAGAAATAAATAAACAAACAAAAAGCTACACACATTTAAAATGGTTCTGTATTGTGATGTATACAAGACAAAATTATAGCCTTCTAGTTCATCTCAAGATGATTCACTGTAGTACATTACAAAATACAGACCCAGCGGTGAAGCAGAATATCTGGTAAAGCAAGAGAAATCTCTGTGTTTCATAAATGAGAGACAAACTAATGACTAAGTGACTAATTAATGTGGTCCAAAGCCCTGATGTGATCCACTTTCACCCTCTATGTCAGAAATCACACTTTCTCAGCCAGATCCTTTTTTCACAACCTGTCTGTCCTCTGACTAAGCCCAAGTCCCTGACCAATGGTACTGACCAACGGGCACCTAATGATGGAGCTGCTGAGTTGTTTCCTTCGGCTTGGCAGAGCTGCACCTGCTTCAATTGCTTTCTTCTTGTCTTCTTCCACCTCCTAAAGAGGCCACAAAAACAAGAAATAAATAAGGCAACATTTACCATAGAAAATACTAAGTAAAAAAAGAATCAGACCAGACCATTTAATAAGAGTGATAACAGCCTGTGCACTCCAGTACAGACATGATAACAAAGCCAACATTTATGATAAAGGCCTTCAACTGCTCATTTCTAAAACTAATAACTTCTCTGCCCACCTGCAGGGAGTACAAAACCTAAAAGTTCACCCGTAAAAGAAAGCAAAGACTAAGTTTTAGACAATCCTTTAAAACTGGGTTTTACATCATAAAAGTCTTACATACAACATGCATAGTTTAAAACGTGCACTATTTAAAACGTGCATCTATCCAACATTTCCTCTCCTGAAGATAAAACCAAGTACTCATTGGTTAATCCATTCAATTAACTGTTCAATAATTTGACTGATCTGTCTTGATAGATACTCACTAAAAATCTTGCCAGCAGCACCTTATTCCTCATTTTCATGAAGTCAAAGTGGTCTTGCTCTATAGTGATACACAGGGTGTCCTTTGGGGTCTATAATAGGGAGGAGAGCATATTTTAAAGTTTGCATGAAGAGAACTTATTTATTTATTCTCTCCGGTTAACTTTAAACAAATTTTTTTTTAATGAATGCAGGTCCTGCACTTATTTGGTCTCGTGGTATCCTGTTTTTGTTCTTGTGTTGCACCTTGGTTCTAGAGGTGTTTTATTTCCCTGTGTACTGTGTAAATGACAACAAACCTGAAATGACAACAAACCTACTTGACTTGACTTGCTGTTTGTGGTTTATACACAGTTTATGAATATACATTCTATGTGTACAATGCTAACTATATATTTTGCAGTAAATACTGAACTTGCACTTACAGTTTAGGTTGTTAAAATGTATGGAACTTGACTGCCAAAAATGAACTCACTGTGGTGGATTAATGACAAACCCACCACAGCCCGTTACTAATTAAGTGCATAAAGGAAGGTCTTGGGTTGAAACAGAATCATCAGTGGAGAACACTCACTTTTCTATACGGACAAAAGTATTGGGACACACCTGTTTTTCAGGAATTGGGCTAGGGCCCTTATTCCAGTGAAGGGCGATCTACTTTAACAGGGGGGCAACTCTATATTAAAGTCTACGTATTTGAATGCAATGTCATTAAAATTCCTGATTGTGTAATGGTAAGACGTCCCAATACTTCTATCAATGTTGTGTATCATGGTTTTCATCTGTTTTGTACAGGCCTGGCTAAGTTCCTCACCTCTGGATCCAACAGTTCTTCCTCCATGTGAGCTCCTTCAGTCCTAACACCATCTCTGAAGCTGCAGCTAGCGTCGTGGATCACATTATCATCCTCAAAGCTTGTGTTTTTGTGGCTCAGAACACACAAACAGGTTCCTCCTACAGAAGCGTCTGACAGATAGTTATGCTAACGTTAGCCTGACTAGCACAACAGTCCAAAGCAGCCCAGTGTTTATTCAAGTCACACACAAGTAGTCACTCTGTAAAATGGTTTGAATATGAGTACTGTGAGCTTACTACCTTTATTTTGGTAAGCCATGTTAGAGAAGGCTGTGGAGATGATGGAGAAGAGCCCGGGCCCATAAGGGTCATCAGAGGCCACCTCTAACTGAACCTTATTGAACTTTAGACTTACACTATGTGGACAAAAGTATTGGGACACACTTGTTTTCCATGGTTTGGGCTAGACCCCTTCCTAACAGTGAAGGACAATCTTGATTCTTCAGCATACCAAGACATTTTGGATAAACGCCATGCTTCCAAATTTGTGGACACAGTTTGGAGAAGAACCTTGTCTATTCCAGCATCCTCAGTGCACAAACCAAGCTCCAAAGACATGCTTGGATGAGTTTGGTGTGGAAGAACTTGACTGGCCCACACCCTGACCTCAACTCCATTCAACACTTTTGAGATTAATTGGATCAGAGATTGCGAGACAGGCCTTCTCCTCCAACATCAGTGCCTGACCTCATAAAAGCTCTACAGAATGAATGGGCAAAAATTCCACAAATATTGTAGAAAACCTTCCAAGAAGTGTGGAAGCTGTTGTAGCTGCAAAGTCTTTGTACTTGAATTAAATTTCATTACAGTCCCTGTTGATGTAATGGTCAAGCATCCCAATACTTTTTTCCATACTATGTATGATTGTTGTTAATAATACTAGATTGAAAATGATCTAATGTGAATAAAATATTAATAAACTGACTCAGTCATACCTGTATCGTTTGAGAACTACTGTAAAACATGATGGTATGCAGGTTTTGTGAGAGAGAAACTAAAGTGTGGGTCCATTTACAGGCATTTAGTGTGTAACTTTTTTCCCCTCTTCTTTAATTTTTAAAGATATGACCCAGACCACTGTGTTCACAAAGATTTTCCTTATCAGCTGTGACAAAATTTAAAAGCAATCTAAGTAGTTTAAATAATGAAATCCATCATGTTCCATTAACATGTCATGAGTTAGGGAATTTTTCTTTTTCTCTTTCTCCTGTAAAGTTGCTTTTTATTGTAGATCTGAGGTGCTGTCTTGACAATGACTTTTTTTTTTACTCCACATTTTACAGTGACTGTGAATACATCAAACCAATGAAATAGCAAATCTAGAATGATGAGAAGATGCACATTAGTTTATATTTGACAATTTAGCAGGGAACAGTAACTCTTTGCATTTGTTTAAAAACTTACACTGCCTGTACACTTTTAGGCATAAGCCTGTAGATGAAAGTCTTTTACATAGTGAAAATGCATGTTCAGTTGGGTGTGTACATTTTTTCCTGGTGATTTTCTGCAGATGTTCCATGTTCACATATTGTCTACAGTCATGTCACTACAAAACACAAGGTATTTAAAATGTGCTTAACCCTACCTTAATTCAACCCTGAAAATACACCAAACTCCTTAGTTTGAACTAAGTGGCCGTTAATTTGTGAAAAAAAAACCCTTAATTTGACCTTAAATATCGAGGCAGGAGGGTGAAACCCATTAATCTTAAATTTAAAGCGTTAATTCAAGAGGTTCTGTTACTTAACAGGCAAATTTGAAAAAGGGGAAAATTTGGTAGTTTTACCCTTTAATCTGTGCACTTTTTCCCTTAATTTTCCTTAATTTCTTGTATGGGAAATTAAGGAAAATAAGGTAGTTTTAAGTGGTAAAATCAAGGGGTTTGGTCTCGTAAGGCGCATAAAGTGACTTTAGCTACTTAATTCTTTGGGGGGGTGGGTGGTTAGGGAGATGCCCCTGTTATCAGAAGCTTGTGGGTTCGAATCCTAGGACTGCTAGTGGCACCACTGAGGTACCCCTGAGCAAGGTACCATCCCCACACACTGCTCCCTAGGTGCTGTGCTCCTGGCTGCCCGCTGCTTCACTTGGTGAATGGGTTAAATGCATAGAAAGAATTTCACACTGTATGGTGTGGTGTGTTCACATGTGACTACAAGGTGCCACTTTACTTTATATTTGCCCAGCTTGTTTGGATGATATCAGCTCTAGATCTGGATATACAATTACACTGTTAGTTACAATCAATACTGAACATGTTAAACCACTATAGCTGTAGTGAATCTAAACGGTCTCCTCTCATCAGTGCTAAGGGGTTTAGAAGTAGTGCAATAAATTTCCAATGGATCCATATGTGGGTGACTGTTATTTGCCTGATCATGTCTGACTAATATGATCATGAATCATGCTTTTGTTTCATTTATCCTATTCTCCCTCATTTTATTCTTGACAACTACTCTTACATAACAGCATTAGTGATGTTTAGAATAAAAAAAAAAACGAACATTTTCAGAGTTACAACAGTTTTTTATCTCAAATCTTTCTTGTATGTCTATCAGCACACTTGAAAGTTAAATACATTTTTAATAACAGATGTGGTTATAAGAAAACTGCCACCAACCTTAACAGTTCACATTTGACCGAAGAAAAGGCAATATATTCATCAGAATATTACAAATGTTGAAGACTGGCAATAGGCATGTGTCACTATTGTCCAGATATTTCAAAAAAAGGGGTAAAAAAAAAAAAAAAAAGAACAACAAAAGAAAAATAAAACATTTCATCTTATGGAGCCAACCTGTATGTCAAAAAAATGCATGAAACCTGACATCTATGGGTCATTCTATAAAAGTGGTTCAAAATAAGTTTTAAAATTGGACAAATGGGTAAATATTCATATAGAGGTTAAAACTTAAAATAGTTTAATTATTTTTAGTAACAAATATTTTCTATTTCATGCCCCACGCTAAAACAGTATTCAACAATAAATCCTAAATAACTCTGTGTGACAATTTCTCCAGACATACTATACGATGTACTTAACTACTGAACATCTTGTCGATAATGGTACATGCAAAATTAACTTATCTTCATTCTGGACAGATTTTGATTTTGTCTTTTCTGTTTTGAGATTTGCTTCAGTGGTGACTTATTTTTAAACAGATTTCACAGAGCTATTTTGATAGGTTGTATGCAAGAGTACAGCGGGTATCGAAAAAACCTGGCTTAAAAATTTATAAAGGTAAAAATCTGAAATACACTAAAATATAGTTTTTTCAGTACATTTATAAATTGTAGTTAAAGTGCAGCATGAAGTTAAAGCAATTCTATGAAAATGACATGTTGACATTATTCTAACCTTCATTTGAACTACTTATGTAGAATGACCCATATACACTTTCCATTCAGTAAGGAAATTAATAACCGAATTGCATACCAAGATGTGAAACGACAAATTTGCCACACAGAACATGAGATCTTGGTCTGATGGCTTCCGGTATGGTTCTCTAAACCTGTGACCGCTTCTTAGCCACCGTTAATAGGGACTCCCACAAAACCCTTTAGACAACTCTGTAGCAATGACTTCTCAACGACTAGTCTTTCATGTTATAAAATATCACAATGTGCACGAAGGCATAACATGACATTTTTTACAACACCTTGAACTCACATCGAGATTTTCTCCTACTGTTGCCTGATAAGAAACTTGTGAGATGTGAAACAGTTTATACCACACCAAAAATCTAACAAAACTGGTCACTTCAAATAAAAGGGATAAAAAAGGTGTCATCGTGTACCATGCAATAAGTCTAGTAAGACTGTCTGTGCCCCTACTGTGATCTGTTTTCATCCCGCTAGGACCAAACCTACTCTATAATGATATAATATGTAATATCAAGATTTTTCAGACCATCAGTTTCATCACTGCAGTATAAATAACGCTTGAAAACATACATAGTATACCTTGAGTTTGTGTTGTATATGAGTTTTTAAAAAAATCCTCCAAACATCTTTCATTTACAAAAGAAAAAACAGCAGATAGCGTCTAATGACAGCACTTATTAGCTGAATTCTGACTGAATAATAGATCGATTTAAAATAACAAGCTCAAGTTGCATAGTTAAGATGTTAAAGTCCAGATTAAGTTTCACAGAAATAAGACCAATGACAGAGGACAGCTGGTTAGAGGGGTCGACTAAAGAGTGTTTTGAGATTTGTATTAATAGCTAAATTTTAGTGTTTCGTAGCAAAAAGGGTCTACACAATACCCCTTAATGCTATATAGCTTTTTAATACAGATGTATGGTTCTTGTACATCTACCCCTGAAAGAATTCTTCCAGGGCTTCTATTAATCAAAGTAACAAAAGAGTCATATTTTCTCACAGAAAATGTAGAGCACCAAAAACATTATTGGCAAAGTAGAAAAGCTCTGTTTAAATGAACTTTCTTAAGACAAGCAGGTACACAGAGCTCGGCATATCAAGTGAGGGAGGATACCAAATCTAGATACCAGTATCTAAAATGGTAAGGAAACTTTGATCTTAGACTGATAAGTTTGTTAAGTAAAACAAAGACGTACTGTCTTTCATTGATTACGTGTAGAGTGCTCAACTAAGATTCCACAAATGGTGTTATGCTTAGAGCTTGAGGCACTGAATCCCACAACGAAAGCTGACCAAAACACCTGGATTACGCTTACCATTAAAAGTGCAGTTTTAAGTAATTATTTGGTGTCTAAGTGCATAGATGTCTTCTCACATTGATATAAAATGGCTTATTTTTAACTTTCATTTCATACACTCCTGAGCTGTCTCACTGTCTCTTGGTGTGCATTAGGTTGTAGTGGCTCCGCATGTCTTTGCGGAGGCGGAATTTCTCCCCGCACACACCGCAGATGTACAGGTGAACATCCATGTGTTTTTCCAGGTGTTCCCCATTTGGAAAGATTTGAAAGCACACCTGGCAGATGGTCTCTCCTGCCGACAGGTGGGAGATCATGTGGCGCACGTGGTCATGCTTGAGGAAGGTGCCCTGATCGCAGACGGGACAGACGTACCGAGCCATGCCTTTGTGCATGTCAGTGTGCAGCCGAAGCTGCCGCTCCCGTAGGAACTGCTTGCCGCAGGTCTGGCAGGTGAATTGTTTCTCCTTGGTGTGCACGGTGTAGTGCTCCCGCAGGTGGCACCGTTGGTAGAAGCCTTTGCCGCAGATGGCGCAGAAGTGCTTGCGCCTGTGGTCCGGCTCACCGCTGTCTTCCATCATTGCAGGCCGGAAGGGTTCCTGTTCAGGACAGGACAGCGTGTGCTCCACGGCCAGACTTTCACTCTCGAATATTAAGCCACAGAGGGGACATCGGAAACCCAAGTCAGCGCCTTCCAACAAGCCCTCCTCCATGGCCTGGCCTTCCTCAGGCAGTGGAGAATCCTCACCTGGGGAGTCTGTCTCCACACACTGAGGCTCCCCGCAGCGCTCAGCGTGCTCCTGCAGCTGCCTGCCCTTGATAAGCACTTGACCGCACCTTCCGCAGGCACATATATGTCCCATGTGGTTGGAAATGTAATGAGCAGACTGGTCCTCCTCAGTCAGCAAGGCTCCACACAGCTCACACGGAGTGGAATCCCCATCTGGCTTTTCCTCTTTGATCCTGTGCTCATTTCCTTCCAAACTAGATTCCTTACTCTGGACCTCCAGGGCACTGGCGGCATCATCCATGGCGGACCCTCCCGCCTCTTCCTCACTGTCAAATCTCATATGGTCTGCAACGTCAGCTTTGAACGTCCTGCGTCGGACCTTGCAGCTCCCAAGGCTATGGTTGCCCACCTGGACCACTTTGATGCTTTCCATCTCTGTGTCTGAATCTTCTTCCTGCTCTACTTTGATAGTTATATTCCTGGGCAAGGCGGAATCACTGTCCATTCCTGTAGCAATGGACCTGATCACAGTTCCTGAGTCAGATTTGGTGTCAGACCAGTCTTCTTCACCCTTGCAAACTGATCTGTGTTCCTCCACTCCTTCAGAGGCAGAACTCTCGGCTTTGCTGGAGTCGTTGTCTGCCTTGCTGACTCTGGGAGCCTGGTAGGCCTTGCGGTTGGTGCATGTGAGAATGTGCTCGATGAGCAGCTTCTCACAGCTGAAGACAAAGCCACAGTCATCACATGTGTAAGTACGGCCGAACCTGGGCCGTTCTTTCAAGGTGGAGCTTCGTCCTGAGGTCCTCTTTCTCAAGTCACAAGGCTGCTCCACCAGATTGTCTGAATGTGTTGGAGCAAGTGTGAGGGCCACATCTTCAACAGGCCTCACAGTAGAGATGTTAATGTTTTGACGGGTGGCTGTGTTTGGAACCTTGGGCACGTGCTCAGTATCGGTGGAGCTCGGCCTCCTCTGCTCAAACATGCGTACGCCAAACATCATCTTGCCTCCCACAGCACTAGAGGAAGACGAGGAGCTAGATGAGGAGGAGGAGGCGGAGGAGGAGGGGGTAAGGTTGGACGTTCTGATGTCTCGGAGGTCCTCCAGAGAATCAGGGATGTAGTACATCTGCAGATAAGCCATGGAGGATTTAAGCTCCTCAAACTCAAAGTGGCCCACCATGATTCGGCCCAGGTACATGAGCTGCAAGATGAGGTCGAAGCATTCTGCGCTGATCTGCATGTTGCTGAGATCAAGACGCATCGTTCCCTGTTGGTCTCGGATGAACATCATCCTGAAGTAAGAGCTGCAGGCTGCCAACACAGCCTTGTGGGCTCTGAAGTAAGTGTCACCAATGGCAATACAGCAGTCACACAGGAAGCCCCACTCACGCTGGTTGTTAAGCTGCTGCAAGACATGCTCACTGTGACTTGGCCTTGCCATCACCCTGTGGAGGACTATGAGGGGGAAAAAAAAGCAGAGCTTATGTGATGCAATAAGACATTTCATGTATGCAGCAGTTATAAACAAAGCCTGTCAACAACGTACAAACTCCATCTACTCAAAACTACTCTATACTTATTTAAATGACTGACATTTGACTAATGCATGTCACAAGAACAATGCCAGTATAATTTAACACGTACTCTGAGTATCTTCTGAGTACCTGACTTGTGCACCATAATCACAAATTAAAGGTGCTTTAAGTGTTATTTTCAAAGTCTCGTACTTTTCCTACAAGAATGTGGAACACACAGTTATGAAAGGCATCTCATACTGATACTATGAGTTGTGATATGAATAAGTAGCATATTACACTTTTTGTAAAGCTTGAAAATTTGTGATGTTTCAGAAATGATTATTTATAAATCCTGAAATCTTATTTTTTAGTTTTCATAATTTCTTCATAAAAATTCTTTAAAATGTAAATTAGAAGTAGTAACAGTAGCTGATGTGACAAGAGTTAACAGTAGTTTTACATGAAATGCTGTCCTGAAGGAAATTAAGAGTCAGAAATGCAGTGGTGATATGAATCAGCTGTCAATATTATATAAAATATTAAACGAAAATTATATGAAATTTGAAGATTTTGCCCAAAACATTTTAAATTTTAAATCCATTCAGGACTGAGAGAGAGGGACTCTTGGAGCAAAATTTTAAACCAAAATACTTCAGAATGATTGTTAAATCTTAACAGCAAAACTGCACAGAAATTAAACAAATGAAATTCCGCTATGTAGAAACATATGACCAAGACTCTGCATTTATGTAGAAGATTTACTTTGTGTATGTTGGGGAGGAGTCATAATTATATATGATGCATAAATTACATACTGTATATTTATGGCCAGGCTTACAAGTCTATCCAGGCTTACAGGTCTATGTATATACAGTATATTCCTTAGAAGTCTATATAAACTAGCTTAGTGGTTTGGGAGTTGCCCCTGCGATCAGAAGGCAGTGGGTTCGAATCCCAAGACTGCCAGTGGCAACACTGAGGTACCCTTGAGTAAGGTACCGTCCCCAAACACTGCTCCCCTGACGCTGTGTCGCTGGCTGCCCACTGCTTCACTTGGTGAACGGATTGAATACAGAAAAAAAAATTCACACTGTGTGGTGTGTTCTTTCTCATAACTGAAAAATTAGGGGGTTTTTTTAGCTCGTTTGAAATAAAGGCAAACCAGTAGAATAACGATATCTATGCACCTTATGAATCTATATAAACTCATTATACGTTTGTTTTTTACACTGCTGACAGTTGGTAAAGTCCTTATTATATATAAAGCATAAACTACATGCTGCGTAGGTACTAGATAGTCTATATAAAACTAATAAAAACCCGAGATTTTTATCTTGTTTGAAATAAAGGCAAACCAGTAGAATAAAGATATCTATGCACCTTATAAATCAACATAAAGTCTATATAAGGTTTACTTTTTACACTATTGACAGTTGGAGGAGCCATAATTATATATAAAACATAAAAGGCATGCTGTATATTTATGTACAAGACACAAACTTATCCTTCCACCTTAGAAATCTATCTAAACCCTATATAACTAATAAAAACAGATTTTTTTTTATCTTATTTGAAATAAAGGCAAACCAGTAGAATAAAAAGATCTATACACCTCAGAAATCTATTTAAAAGGTTACTGTTTCAAACTACTGAAACTTGGAGGAGCCATAATTATATATAAGCACAAAACACATACTGTATTTGTACAGGATACTCTACATAAGGTTTCTTTTTTTTACAGTTTTTTACACTACTGACAGTTGGAGGAGTCATAATTACATTTAAGCATAAAATACATACTGCATATGTACAAGATACTCTAAATTATTTTTACACTACTGACAGTCAATTATATTTAAGCATAAAATGCATACTGAACAGGTACAAGATAATCTATATAATATTTTTTTTACACTTTTACACTATTGACGGTTTACTTCAATATGTAAAACTTTCTCGTGACTAAAAACCCGATATTATCTCATACAGATAAAGATATCTATGCCTTTTGTGTTTTACTTGTCTCTACCAGCTCTGCACTTTCACTATTGGGCTGAATCCGAGAGGCGTTATGTCCCGCCCCTTTGTTCTGATTGGTCAGTTCCTAAACCAGACTGGTGCGGGCGTCGTGGCTGTCAATCATCCCGCACTGAAAAAAAGAAAAAAAAAACTAAAAAGCCAAACTCGGCGTGTGGAAATGGCCCTAGAGATTGGTCCGGACGGTCCGGGTTCAGAAACAGACACGGGGGCCGGACAGAAGCGAAGAAGACGCGGGGCCAGAGCAACATTTCAGCCGTGTTTCCCCTCTGTCCGCCTGCTTTCTCCCGCACGCCCCGCACGGAGGAAGAGCCCCCTCTCTCCGAGCTAACGCTACTGTCTACACCCGGACCAGGCCACGAACACTCACCCGCACACAAACTCGAGTCCGGACTCGGAACCGCGGGCTCTCGGCCCTCTTCTCTGGCCCAGACCGCGGGAGGAGAGTCGGCAGGACGGGGGGAGAGCTTAGTTCGCCCCCTCGGCTCTGTTCGAGCAGCAGCTGCAGCAGGAGGAGCAGGAGGGATGAAAGAACTTCCGCACAGACGGTTCACGAGTTTGCGCACGCAAACACACACGCAAATGCGAGAGAGAGAGAGAGAGAGAGAGGGAGGAAAAAAATGCAGCCCGCCCTAATGCAACCATGCAGCAGCAGCAGTGAACATGCAACCATACATGAAATATATACACAGCTGACTTCTCTCCCTCTCCCTACCTCTCACTCTCTCTAGTCACAACAGAGATAAGTAAATAATAGATAAAGAA
>JBBIGA010000153.1:4044126-4062119 GCA_037576975.1 Alestes dentex
CAGATGATCAGGCGGTGATCAGTATACTGGTGGTGCTGAATGCTGAGTGGTTGGAACTCTTTTATCAAGGCTCCTTGAATCTTTAGGCACTTGGCAGCCTGTAACAGTAAAACATGTGTTCCCAGTTCTTTAATTTAATCGACTCAATATGCCAAAGGTTTGACAGACGTAAAATAGTATTTTTGCACCAGCAAGGTAATTTAGAGCAAACTTTAAAGAAATAATAAGTGGCTCAAGACTTTTGCACAGTACTATACATGATGGAAGCTCACTCCTTCTATGTTAGATGAGTGTCCCTCAGTATTGCTCCTCATGATTGTACTTTTCTGTGTTCTTTTTGTGTATGCAGGTTCTTATTAGGTTATTACAGGGGGCATCATGGACGTGTCCAGCCACAGTCTGTTCCTCCTGCAGCAGCTGAATGTCCAAAGGGAGTTTGGGTTCTTGTGCGACTGCACAGTGGCCATTGGTAATGTGTACTTCAAGGCCCATCGGGCAGTGCTGGCTGCCTTCTCCAACTACTTCAAGATGATCTTCATTCATCAGTCCAGGTCAGCCAACTTGAAGGATCTCCTTGTTGTCCTCGCTGACGTAAGCTCGTAGGAGCACATTTGCAAGATGATAAGATTTGCCTGTTATTACAATAGTATTACAAGAAAATTCTAAGTACTTTTTCTGACTGTATACTAGCAACATGATATATACATTGTCAGTTTCAGAACAAAACCCTGCATCTCCATTTTTGTTGTTTTACATTTTACAAAATTTGAAATTACAATTTATCAAAATTACATGGAAATCAAGCCAGTAGAAATGGTCCAAAATGATTCATATCCTAAATTTTTTTTTTATCCTCCTGAGGTCTACTTATAATTTTGTGCAGGGTTATGTACCCTTGATCATTTTCCAACCTCACTTTATCTCTTAGGATTAAATAGAATCAGAAAATAGTTTTCTGAATAATTGGAAAATAATTGGGTTTTTTTTTAGAATAATTGGAAACAGGCTGTTTTTGCAACTAAGTTTCCATATATAGGCTGTTTTGTATGGTCTCGGGACTGAAAGATAAGTCTTGATACTTTAGCACTGTTTAGGTATTATAAAACTGAGGGAAACTTCAATTTTCCATGATATGGGCCCTTCAAAATGAAATCGTGGCACATTAGGATACACTGAAAGTTAAGGACATTTCTCCCTCTCAAGTTACTTCCTTGGAGATTCAAGGCTTTGGTCCAACAGCTTTCTGCTTTATTGCCTCAGTCTAAGTAGTCAGTATGTATACTAGCTGAGTGTTTCCCAATTGTTTCCCAATGTTCAGTGAGTGTATTAAGATCCAGCCCACGGACATCCAGCCAGACGTCTTCAGCTACCTGTTGCACATCATGTACACCGGCATGGGCCCCAAACAGCCTGTAGACCAGGGCAGATTGCAGGACGGCATCAAGTTCCTTCACGCGTACCAGCTGTGCCGCAAGGCGGGTGAGGGCGGACCTGATGCCTCCTCTGACTCCATCCGCATGTCCAACCTTTATGGCATCCAGATCTCCTCCCAGTTGAGTGCTAAAGAGTCCTCAGGGCTGAAGGCAGCAGGCGGCTCGCGGAACACAGAGGATGGTTGCTCCAGCACCCGGGCTGATCGCTCTCATAGCAGTCGGCCCGCTTTGGCTGTGGGGCTAGAAGGGCTTTCATCAGAGCGCCCATCCTGCACCCTTCGAGCGGTCTCCTCTGTGGCCTCAGGGGATGATTCAAACTCCATTTCGGCCAGAATCAAGCAGGAGAGGGTGGAGGAGGAGGAACAGGAGGAGGGAGAGGAGGAACATAAGGCACCCGGTTCTCTCCCCTCAACCCAGGGCAGCCCTTGTCCAGCAGCACTCTTCAAGGACGGTCCGTTAGCCCTGCTGTGTCCACGCTGTGGTGAACGCTGTCTGTCCCCTGAGGGCTTGCAGGAGCATCTTTTCACCCATGCGGCCTGCACCCTGGAGCCCTCGATCAGTAGTGTGATGGAAGGGGGACCCTCTGAGGATGGAGGTGGAGATGGCAGGGGACTGGAAGAGAGACGGGTCCAGAAAGAGCGAGTGGACGGTGGCACTTTAGAGGAAGCCTTGCGGCAGAGCCAGGCACTGGCCGACGAGTTGGCGGCCGAGTTGAGGCGGGGTGGCAGCAGCCCAACAGCAGGTTTTACCCGCAAAAGGAAAATGGCCTGCGCTGTCTGCAACCTGCGCTTCTCCCACAAGAGTCAGCTGCAGGAGCACATGTTCGCCCATGTGGGGAAGCCTCTACGGTACCATCGTTACGGCCGATTCTGTGGCCAGCTCCTCCATGGCTGCGAGGGACCGACGGACATCACGGCGGCAGCCACAGCCGAGGAAGCTGTCCGGGACGCTCAGGACAACGGCAGCTCCTGCTACTCTCTGGACTCTGAGGTGTCTCAGGAGAGCGTGGATGCTGTGACTGTGGAGTGACACGGTGCTGTTCGATGCCCCCCCCCCCATCGTTAACATGCAATCTCCACTCATCTTTGACCTCAGACACTTTTTTTTGTCCTGTCTCATGTAACCCCTGTCAATAACTTTCAATGCAAGAAGTGCTGTTTTAAGACCCTCTGTTTACGAGTTCAGTGTTAGTGTTCATTCTGTTGTGGCTTGTGGATGTAACTGAGCATCGCTGGACTGAAGAGCTAGGTGTTGTGTTTTGTTCAGTAATACTGTATTTTCTAAGACTGTCATGCACAAAAACCAGCACAAACAACGAATTTGAATAAGATTTCTGATTACGGTCAAATTGTTGTAAAATCTGCATAAGTACAGAATTGTTCTCTTAATGTTTTGTAGCCAATAGCTTGAACTCTCATTCACAAATAATCCACCCTAAAAAATATGAGATTAATCCTCTGTGAAATCTGGTTCAGTGCCTTAGAAATATTTGCCAAGCGACGCTAAAAGCACTAAAAGCACTTAGCCCAACCGAATCTGGTCTGCGGTGAATCACAAAAATAGCATTCCTTCACTCAATGTATGGTATGTTAGTGTTGCCACATTAGTATAGTGCCTGATTTTGTGAAATGCTCTAAGAAATCTGCACAACTGGACTAATGTTATGAAAGAATGTGTTCAACTGGTGCTTTGTGCTTATGTGATTCACTCTAAAAGAAATAGTGAAAGGTTACCCTGTATGGAACTGAAAGTATTCAAAACCACTTTACTTGGCGCCTCACCACAAACAGAAATCTTGCATAATTGGTATTATGTGGTAATGGCACTAGAAGTGAACATATCTCCCTATAATAATGTCGAAGTTCAAGGGCACTGCAGTAACATCGCTGGCTTTGTCACCCAGAACCACGCTGTCTTAAAGGTCAGCTGTCATCAGCGCTAGTGGAGAAATGTGTGATACATGCTATGAGCTGACCTTTAGGTCTCTAATGCAATGGTAAATAACAGACGATAAAGATGACTTGCGTCTGGAAGGTGCACAGGCCAGATTTTGAGTATTTATTGAAAGCTGGGGAGGAGGTCAGTTTACTGTGACGAGAAGTTTTCAATGGTCTCTTTCTGACTTTTATTTTATCGGCACTGAGTAATGTTGTGTAATACTGTGTTCTGATTATTTTTTTAAATAAATGGCATTTTCAGTGAACCACATTTTTATTTGAACTGCAATAACAATGAACAATGTACAGTACCAGTCAAAACAATCTTTGATAATGTTTTGTCTGGACACTGAGGTTATGACCCCTTCCACTTTTAACACTAGAGGGCAGCACTTGCTTTGGGAGTTGAAGCATTTTTTCCAAGTTGTTAGGGCTTGGATGCTGAAAAGGAGCAAAATTAAAAAAAAGGCAATCACAATTCCCTTCTAATCCAGGAACAACCAGTCAGTCTACCCCAAACGCTCTGAGGAGGTGGGCCTGCCCTGACTGGGAGCATTTGAGCGTGAAACATTTTACTCTATGGTCGGTATTTAAATATGAATGAACGTGCTCCACAGGAAGATAAAAGACTTCTTTCCCTATCTACTCTCCCCACATATTTCCATTTATTTAAACACCCCCCTTTGAATGATTCCTGTGGGTTCGCCATCCACACAAATGACGATCAGATGGAGAACATACCAGACATCTTGTTTCATGCACAACAGAAGGTTCCTAGGAGTTAAAAATGTGCTTGTGTAGCACGGTAATATGTGGGTTATCCATTGCTATAGAAACTAGACTTATGTCCCGGCAATATGTAAGATAATGTCACGTTCTGGCTAAAAATATGAACTGTGGGAGAAATAATGAAATAAAGTGGTTATGAATTGCATGTTTTTGGCAGATTTTGCCTACTCTAACACATGGGACCTCCCACAGCCTCGAGTACTGGTGTGAGGAACAAAACCTCAATAGCAATATATACTTCTTTTGCAAGGACATTTATTATATCGACATCACCATTCGAAAATCATTACATATACTACAGGCTAATATGCATGACAGCGGTAGTTGAACAGTTCGTGTTCTCTTATAAATGGCACAGCCATGCATAATTAAAATGCAATCAATACAATGCTAACTCATCTAACACGGATCACTGAAGAAAGAACATTGATTTTTCATACAGCCATGAGACCAAATGTATGCTCCAATAATAAGATTGTTGAAATAAATGTTCTTTGCATGCTGTGAGTATGGGCCGTGTGAATTAGGCATGGTCCTGATCTATCTGATTACTCTGCAGCTCAGCTGAAAGCTGTTCCATAGCCCCGCTGATGGCTGCATGGACCAATGAGAGAGCAGTCTGCATCAGTAGGATCTCTGAACATGGCCCATTGCTGGTATTGTGGTCCAAAGTCTGTAACGTGTCTTTCGCCATTCTCTTCACCATGAATGGACGACAGGAGCCGTTCATTGAAACAAGTGGTGAAAGTGTATTAGGCTGTTGAGTGTCATTCTCCATTGGTTCATGGTTTTCTTCATCTGATGAATGAACATCTTCTATTGTAATGACTGGTTTGCATTTGACTGCGTTTGCAATTGGTACAATCTGATCTAGGTCATTTATGACCACCACATTAGCAATACATGGGGAGATCCCAGGAACGCTTGTGTCTAAATCACACTCGTTAATACGTACTGGGGGGGCCGCAGAGTCTAAGAGTCCATCAGGTTCTGACAGCTCACTAATCTGTGTCTTTGTGTTCTCTTCATCTTTTACAAATGAGTGAAGGTATCCGCAAGCATCCTGACCTTGAGAGCGTCCTTGTTCAACTTTCTCAAGATTGTTCAAGTCAACGTTTACCTCCGCACTCAGTGTAACTGTCTCTTTTCCCTCTTCTTTGTGCTCTAGATATTCTCCAGGACAGCTTTCCTCAAGGATTCTTGCCATGTCCTCATGAATCTCACTTGATCCTTTCAGCTGCTCATCCACGATTTTATCCCCAGATGGCTCTGGAGCACAGTAATCAGACTGATCAGCCGCAGAGTTGGATTTTTCCAGACTTTTTTCAGAGGTGATTTCAAAAAAAGTGGAATTGTCTTGCCCTGCACTATCCTTTCCTTCCTTCTGATTGTTGCTGGATTTTACTGAAAGTCTCTTGAAAATGGGCCACATTCTAACACGGAACTTTCTTTTTCCTTTCTTCATGCCTTCTGTCTTAATCAAGTCTGCTTTACATCTTTCGGTTGAAACTAAAGAGTCACCTGGAAGGGTCAGAGGCTCCTCCACACAGTTCTGATCTTCTCCATCCTCAGATACATTATGTGACTGCTTTCTCCTCCTAACACACATGAGGGCAGGGAAGAAGAGCCTTCTAATAGTCGCTCCGCTTCTTCTCAGTCTACTCTTTCCATGGCGTTCCTTGGCTTGGCTCGGCTGTGACGTTGAAAGTGCTTCTAAGGGCTCCTCTTGGAGATCTTTGTGAGTTTCTCTTTCCTCTGCGGTGAAGGCAGGTTGAGGGCTTTGACTCTCAACGTCATTTGATTGGCACCCTGCGTCGTTGTCACCTTGATGCTCTTCTACCACATCGTTATTTTTGTCTCGCCGTTGCTTCCTCAAAGCTTGAGCATCTGACTTCTTCTCATCCTGTTCTGGAGATTTGGTTTTGCCCAGAAGAAGTCTGGGTGGACCTGTTAACTTTCTTTTCAAGCCTACCTTCTCTGGGATCTCTGCTGAGCTGGCCTCCTCTGGTTCCATTGTTTATTAAAAGAGACAAGACTTGTCTGACGGAAAAATGGTCAGAGGCAGTTTCCAGAAGTCATGGAACTGTTATTTAGAGGTGATGGCTTTCATTCTCATGGAAGGTCTAATCTTCAGACAGTTCTGTAAAGCAAACAAAAAAAAAAAATCAATATCGCATCATAAGTGTAAGTTGTTAGTCATTACAGAATATGACTATAATTTTAGAACATTTGGCAACTAATATCAGTGGGTATTAATTTATCAGTGGTTATAAATGTAGTTTTATAAGATTTTTTTTTCTGAACAAATGAGTTTACTCCTTGCCTAAACTCCAACGAATTTCCAACAGGGTTAGAAGAAATTTCGTTCAGCGCAGTGCATCTTTGCAATTACTGCAATGAAGCTCACTGCAGTCATGCTCCAAATCTGATAAATCTTACCAGTCAAGTTAAGAGATTCAAACTCTTGGCTGTTTCAAGTCAATAAGAAAAGCCTCTAAAATAATGCTCATGCATTTCACCAGTGTGAGGCAACATCCGCACTCTGCATGAATTTCTTAACTGGACAGCTAAGATTTCAACAGAAGACTGTTTTCATTACAGAAACACTCTTAAAACGTACAACAATGGGTTCATTGAGTGATGCCATTGGAGTTGCCTAAAGAACCATTTTTGTCACCATTTTTGAGGGTAGGATGGTACTCCCCCTCCCCCCATCGCTGTTAAGTGTGTTTGCTAGTTTAACAGTAGGTGTTGACAGTGTTCTTATCCAATCGTGTTGAGCCCAATGACACTACATTAGAGGCCGTTTGAAAAAATAGAATGGCGCTTACTTGGAGAAAACGTGTTAGCCTTCACCATTCTAGCGTTGTTGGAATTGCAGGTGGAACTGGACAAAAGAAAACTGGGGATAATGCAAAAAAATATATATACATATCTAATGCGCATATCTCTAACAAAGATGGTTCTATAATGAACAGTATTGAAAGGTTCGTTAGGGAACCAAAAATGGTTCTTCTAATGTATTATACAAATAACTTTTTCTAGCACCCTTCTTTTGATGAGGGAGTAGGACAAAGCTTGAAGACTTCATCATTTTAAAGAGTTTTTGAGTTCAGCTGGATTCCCAGACAGTTCTAGAATAATAACATGGTTTTAAAACATAGTTATTCTAACTATATCAACCCACTATAAATAATAAGTCTATAGACTTATTCCTTATATTAATTAGGTTTAAAGTCATTAAAACCCTTGCCACAGTCACTATATTTGTCCATGTAGAACCATGTCTGTAGGGTTAACCCTTTATGTGGCTATCCTTTTAATTAAGTCAGAAAAAGCACAAATAATGCTATGTTTAATAACTATGTGATTTTTTTCAGCAAAAGATTGAAAGAGGTTTTTTTTTCCTGATCCCCGTGTGCTGCCTCCTATTTTAAGAAGACAACGACTGACAAGAAAGCACACGATTCTGCAGCCTAAGTTCCAGCCTGCCTTTACTACAAACGAGAAAGTGGAACGGAGCACGTCCCTTAATGTTTCACTTTACAAAACTGTTTTAACCCAGGCTGTACATTAAAATATATACAAAAGAAGCACCAGTGAAACTGCAATGAAGCCTACCTGTCTAATCCAGCACGTTTCCCAATGTTTTGCTCCTGCTGGGAAAAGAAACGGTGTTCGTCGGACGAGGGAGGTCTGTTAGTGCGAACACTCACAGCTCCTCCACCAGCTGAACGATCTCACACGCTCTAGCTTGGAGGGATGCTGTTACCTAGAGGGCCAGGCTCTCATCAGTTTCCATAGCAACCGAGTGATTGACAGTTTATGATCTATGGCATCCTATTACGCAGTGATGCAATGGCTTTACCAGCTCGGAGACGGCTGACGTGACCACCAGGAGCCTGCAAGTTTTACTTTTCTAACACGCATCCAGAAAAAAAAAAGTCATTAAAAATACATCACATGCACTCACATTTATTTTTAAATGTCACACTTACTAATTCAGCATCATCCACCATGACACATGCATGAAACATGTAACATGTTCAATAATATGTCTGCCTGAAAATAGAAGCTGTATGGTTCGTACATGAGCATATATGTATAATAGACACAGATCATAAAACACGTGCTATTTTTGGCTTTTAACAGAATTTATTAAATATTTAATAAATCATCAGTTAAGATAGACATGACAGGTGAGACGAGGTTTGATTGACATTAGTCCCGAGGGGTAATAATGATTATAATCTTCTTTTAGCATAGCAGGGTTCAACGGAAATCTCACTAGCAACACTGGTGTTTGTGATTTTATGCAAATACAACCACACTTTAGACATTAGCTGCCAGTGTCATTTTAGCTGCTCACCACTGCTGAACCTGCTATGCTGTGTGTGCCCCCAGGGCTCTTAATAGCAGGCTGGGCTTTTCAGCATTCAGGCTGTGAGTTGTTCTCACACTGTGCCAGGAACAGGAACTGTACCCCATCACAATCTCTCTTTCTTTTTATTTTTCCTTTTTTCCCATCCGCCCACATTATTTGAATGGAATTAGTAAATTAATTTGGTTAGAAAAGGCCTCACTGAGGAGTGGGTGCCTTCAAAATAGGCTTGAATGCTGCCAATAAGTTTAGCAAGAATGTGTTATCTTGATAATCAAGGCTACATTAAACTTCATAATTACTTGGTAAATTACTTGGCACCCTTGGTAGAGATAGGTTAAAATAAAAAAATGTCATTGTTCTTAATTAGGTGAGTCTAGCTCGAAAAATGTGAGAGAAACTCATCTTTAATTGAAGTAAATGTTATGTCAAAAACATATAAACTTATGATATCAACAACACAGTCAACAAAAATGTTCATCTTCATCATTTTTATGAACTTCAATGTAACAAAAGCATGTTTTCATTTTTAGTTCACCGTTTCTAAAACCACCTGACTGTTAGGAACTCTTAGTCATCCCTGACTTTCTGTTTCACTGGGGTATAAAGATGAGGTGACAAATTCCTTTAGTCATTCATCAACACAGGGATTACAGAATACACAAAAGAAATGACACAACAGAAGTCATGTAATAGCTGTAAAAATAGCTAAATGAATGATTGTCCATATCTACTGTTAGAGGAACAATTAATACGTTTAAAACAGTCATTGCTGGACACAATTATTTTATCCACGAACACTAAGAGAGAGGTGGTTAAAGAAGCAAGGATTTCTCCAAACGTCACAGTTGGAGATTTACAGCTGGTGTAGCATTTTTGGGTTAAGACTCAAAAATGTAGACACCATCTTCATGCCAGGAAAACATGTGTAAGACAGAAAACAGAAGTTTCTTTCATCTAACCACAAATGTAAGTCCCTAGAGTTTACTGGACTCTGCTGGAACTTTGACTGAACCTTGGTTTTAATTAGAATTTGTGCAAATTTAAATTTTAAATAAATTAGAGGTTAAGGATGGATTTAATGCAAAAAAAAATGTATACAGTCAAGTATGGTGAAGGATCTGTGATGTATGGGGCTACTTTTCCACCAAAAGCCCCTGGACTTAAAATACCAGAAAATTGTAATAGAAATATGTCTGCTTCTGCCAAAAAGCTAAACTGGGTCATAGTTCCACCTTTGCAACAGGACAGTGTTACAAAACATACCTCCTACTTCATACCAGAATGGTTCAGTGATCACAAATTCAAGCTTTTGACGTGGCCGTCTCGGGTTCCCTGTCCCAAACCCCACTGAAAACCTATTGACTGACCTGAAGAGGAGAGTCCGAAATCTCATGAAACATTATTGGAGGAGACTTGTTGCTGTTATGCTGACAAAGGGAGGTTGAATAACATGTTAAAACCATGGGTGCCGGTTATTGAGACACATGATTTTGTTAAAAATCTATAACTTTAAAAGAATAAAACAGATTTTGTCTTCTTTGATTGAAGGTTCGATTTCATTTTTTCATTGCGAGAATGAGCTAATTAACCACAGACACGTTTTAAAGCCAAGGACACTTTCGAGATTTTTTACACTCATCTTTACCAAGGGTGCCGATAATTACAGAGCTAACTGTTTGTCGCACTTTTGCAGTTCAAATTCACATCGTCTACATGCAGGGCTATTTCTGGCTCCAAGACTGACTGCATGCTCAATGTTCAGTGACACAAGCTCCCAGAGGCACGTAGAAAAAACTCAAATGTGCCCTGAACTGCCCTCCTGAAAGGCAGCACATAAACCCCTCTGGGTCGACCAGGGGACTGATCTTAGAATACTAAGCCAGCGCAGACATAAACTTCCCACCTGTCTCCAGAAGATTCAGCATGATTTTACAACAAATGAACAAATGTAAAAGAAACACTGTAGTGCATAAACCTGAAACACTGAAAGCACTGAAAAACTGCACACATTTATTCTACGTTTGCATAATCTACTGGTGCTGGAGAAACACTGTACGCCGTGAATGAACCTAACACTGAATCACTAACATGACTAGTGGATAAGAGCTGTTAGATGCACAGAGGTATTACTAATTTACAATTGAAGTGCAACCCGTCCCACAGAATGAGGAAAATCGCTCAGCCCAGTAAATATTACATGATGACCAAAGCCAAAAGTGCCCGGTCTCCCCTGAAGGAAAATTACATTTCAGAATAAACGTCAGAGTGAAAGATGGAACTAGGAAACATATTCTCTCTCTGCGAGACTCTTATGCCTGCCTGGGTAAACAGCCCACTTTATTAAATAAGCACAAAACTAGGTGTCCGGAGAGCACATTAATCAAAAGTTATTAAAAATGTGCGGGAGCCCACAGAGATGGCGTTTTCTCGGTAAAAGGTCAACTTCAATTTTACATGGACAACTACAGGCAAGATGCATTATTTGCAATCGAGTTTACAGTGGGCTCCATGGAGGGTCGCAGAGAGACTTTATATAAAGCTGGATACTGTAGATAAGCATTCAAGTGTTACCTTACAGGAAAACACCAGACACAAAATAAACTTAAGTCAGTTGTCATTTTAAAACACATGGGCAAGCTTAAAACAATCAGGACAATTGAGATTATTTCAAATGTTTAAGTAAGTCACAATATTAGATAAGAAAAGAGTTTCCAGGGTTCTCGGGTGGACTACCTTAGCATTCACTCTGTTGTTGGTTTGATCCCAAAAATGCCAAAGTAGTCCTTGGCTGGAAGTCCAAGAGGTTGTAGTTGCTTCACTTCAGGGTTGGTAAGACTACAGGTGGGTAGTAATGTTCCTCATCCTCCTTCATTCAGCTCAGTGCCACTCAACATAGGCATCTCTAGGCTGACATGGTAACATTGGTAATTAGTGTTCTCCTTCAAGAGTGTTGAGTGTGACTGCCTTCATCGGACCGGGAGGGAGCATGTGTTGGCCTTCACTGGTAGCATCATCTGTTAGGAGGAGATGTAGCTGGTGGGTGTTGCTGACACTGACTAAAGGCACTTTTCCACAGGTACACAGGAACCATGCTGTACAAAACCCACACCGTGATGGCACGGAACTTACAGCACATTTTGCTCTTCCAGTGTATCTCACCCCGTTAACCGAGTTTTTGATGCGCCAGCAGTGCAATTCTCTGCCCACAGTTTATGCTGGTCATCGTCCCAAAACTGTGTCCACGGAATTGAAAGTTTTTCTGTCAGAGCCTCTTTTGTTATTTTATTTTGTTATTTTTGTTATTTTGGTCTTTTATGGTCTCGTTTGAGTTTTTTATTTTTTACTCAGCATTCTTTAACCTAACTAACTTGTTAGTGATGTCCTGGTAATGTTTCTCACAGCATGTTTCTCACAGCATTAAAAATACACTTGTTAGCTTCATAGAAAACTCTCCCTGAAATTTATCTTCAGCCCAAACAGACATTAGTGCTTGGATTTTATTGCTGTTTTTTGGTGCCAACAGTAAAAAAAAAAAAAAAACCTATGGCCTCTTTCCATGTTGTCATAACATTTTGACCAATCAGAAAACAGTGATGCAGTCAGCTCGGCTGCGGCCCACTTCTGGCCCTGCCGTTGAGCGGCTCGGGTTCTGCTCAGGTACGGGCTACTTTATTTGTAATGGAAAAACATTTGTTCACGGTATGGCACAGTTTCTTGTGCCAGTGGAAAAGTGCCATAAATTGGAAACAAAAATAAATAAGAAGAAATTCCTTTGCGTTTTTTCTTTGAAACTCATTTTATGTCAAAAGATTTCCAATTAGTTTTCAACGAAGGCCTCATTATAAGCTCTGATGTGTAATCTTCAGTCTAAATAGAGCTGAAGCAATGAGCAGCAGAGGCTGCAAGCAGTGGGATGGATATTGGATCTCATCTTTGTCAGCAAAAGCCAGAGTAGTAAAAATGTACCTGAATAGCAAGTTCACAAGCTAAACTGCATCATTTGTGGTATTAAAGTGTTCTTTAAAACCAGTGAATGAAGACTATGTCTGAATCACACTGAAAGGGCACAAAACAGTAGTAACATTTGGGGGCTTAACCCCAGCAAAAGTCTCTACTGAGCTCTTCAGCTCACAGTGATATTTTTAGACTCCTCACACTCGGAGCTGCAGTTGGGGTTTGTGACAGACAGGTTGGATAATACAGAGAAGCGGTTAACGATGAATGCATTTTTCAGAGGAAGCGCTAAGGCTATTCTGAGAGCAGCCTCTTTTTACATGGAGTTGTCATTCATTTCAGTAGCGGCATTCAGGCAAGAAAATATTCACCTAAAAAGTTCTCCCAGCCGCCGCTGAGATTTCACTTGTGTACTCTGTGTTTGTGTGGTGTGTATGGAAATGTTCACCAAAGTCTACAGTCACAGCAGGGGAACAGGGATTTTTTACCACAAAGCTACAAGGAAAGCAACACTGGCACAAGGCAGGTAAAATGAGCTTAAATCGACTATGTGTATCTAATATTGTTCATGTTAAAATCCTAAGATTATTAAAATGTTGACTGATTTAATAACTTCATTTATTTGTGGATTTCTATAAAGAAATACGCTTGAAAGAAGCAAAATTGCTTGCCATGTTAGATAACTCCACTTGATTAAATCAAATGAAAAAATAATCTAATATTCTTACCAATCCAAAGTGGAAAAAAAAAAGACATGCTTTGCTGAGAAACAGAAAATATGACTTCCTAAGATATCAGATTCCTAAGATTCCTATTTTATTGCAGTGCATGTTATCTGACTGCTGGATCTAAGATAAGTTCTATTCTAAAATGATAAATCCTATGCAAGCAAATGAGATAATTATAATTAGTCACAAACCAGTCTTCTTCACCGGCCAGCTTACCTAATGCAGTGCAGCTACTGGCTGTTACTATACGGGTCATTGTTGCCATGAAAACAGGGCCGCATGGGATCTTCAGCACAGTCATTTCTCTGCAACGGTTTACGGAAAGCCGTGATTATTTAATAATCATGGAAGACACCGGAAAATAGAGTCTATAAATTTAGAACTTGACTTCGTCAGAGATTAACGAAATCGTCTTGTAGCTAGAAGAAAAAAAAAAAAGTCCACACCAAATCAATAACACCATCTGCTATGCTCAACATGCTAGACCAGAATAACCACTGACGTGCGTGTGCACCCCTTCAAAACAATTGGAAACGCCAGTAGTTTACAAAAGCATGCACAAAAGCATGATCAATAAAACACCCAAATGCGCTAAGGTCACTCGGACCAATAGGAGCCGAGGTGTCGAGGTGCTCATGCTCTGCGCAGTCTTGCAACCTAGCAACGCGTCCGGATAAAAATACCCACTACATACGTGACCAATCTGAGCCACATTCTCTCAGTCTCATCAACACTGTTGACTCATCCCACTGACAGACTGGCTAAAGGGGCTGATTGGAATTGACCCTCGCTCTTATCATTTGGCTGCAGTTTTAAGGGATGTTTAGTAATTCAGTTTCTTTTGTGATCACAGTGACCCTAAGTCCCAAAAATAAATAACATCTAACCTAATGTCAGTGGGAACATCAAATGACAGGACTTGGGCTCATTTTACAAGTTCAATAACTAGATAACCAGTACCACCTGTCCTATACTGTATGAACTACACTATATAAACTATATGAACTATACTGTATGAACTACACTATATCAACTATACTATATCAACTATATAAACTATACTGTATGAACTACAATATCTGAGCTACATTGTATTAACTATGTTGTTGTATGAACTATATGAACAATACTATTTGGACTATGATGTATGAATTATACTATTTGAACAATAGTGTATGAAATATGTTGTATAAACTATATGAACAAAGCTATTTAAACTATGCTGTATGAACTAGGCTGTATAAGGTATGCTAAATGAACTATAATATATGAACTATGCTATATGAACTACACTATATGAAGTATTCTGTATGTATTACACTATACAAACTATACTTTATGAAGTATGCTATAAAACTATATGAACTGCATAAACTATTATAAGCTACTACATGCGTCACAACCATAATGACAGGTTGTCAAGGTATTTTGAAGTGTTCAAAGAAAGTGAAAGGCTCACCGTGGCTGCCAGAAGGGAGAGAAAGCCGGCTCCCACAAAAGCCTGGATGTCTGTAATTGGCAAGGTGAAGTCTGTGGGCACCCCCTTCAACTCTAGATCATTACTCAAGGATAAGTGGGTCTTGGCTATGCAAACCGGAAAATTCCCAAAGCCCTTTAGGAAAAGAATCATAAAGATTAAACGGAACAGTTCGGAAATAACTTACACAGATTCTAACTTTCATATTTATTATCCTCCTCCCTGATCCCCTGCTCGATGTCAAGCAAGAATACAACCAGTCACACAGAAAGATGTGTTTTGCCTCAGGCGCCCTCTGATTACACGTTAACCTTTATGGCCAGAAGTGGTGCATCACGTGCCATTAGCATGTAATCTACTATTAGGTATCTACTGAACGTTTCTCATTTTATTTTATTTTATATTCTATACACCAAACCTTATTACCACTTTAAATACCTTGTAATTTATGTAATGTGTCTATGTGTGCCTAGAAGTATGGATTCTTGCACTTGTGTGAGAATGTATGTCCATAGTAAAACCACAGAAAAATGAATAAATGAATGAATTAATAAGGGGGCTGGAGTCAGGGTGTATGAAGTCAATGCAACTTAAAAACTGACCTGCATATTATGCTATACTGTCCGTTTATTGTATTGTTTCTGCTATCTCTTGCACTTTCTTCTACGCTGCAATAATCATACTTATTGTTCAATTCTAGTCACTCCGGAAGGTTTTCATCCTGTTAAACTATATTATCTTACCGTCACATTATTGTGTATATTTACTGTGTTGTCTTTTGTCTCTGTTGTAACTTGCACTCTGTTGAATGTTGTATGTAGAACATGTAGAAACGTTGTCTCATCACACTGCGTGCATGTGCACAGCTACTGATGACAAAGTATCCCTGATTGTGGTCTGGTGGTTAGGCAGTTGCCCCTGTGATCGGAAGACCGTGGGTTCGAATCCCAGGGCTGCCAATGGCACCACCGAGTCCCCTGAGCAAGATACCACTGAGGTCCCCACACACTGCCCCCCGGGCGCCACTGCTTTTCTCACGTAAATGTGTTAAATGCAGAAGACTCAAGTAATTTCCTCCAGGGTCAATATAGTATATTTTTAAAATCTGGGCAGCTGGTGGCCTGGTGGTTAGGGAGTTGCCCCCGTGAACAGAAGGGTGTGGGTTTGAATCCCTGCTACTGGCACCTTTGAGGTACCCTTGATCAAGGTACTGTCCCCACGCACTATTACAGGCCACTTTACTTTACTAGAATTATGTTCCTTAAATAAAGGTACTGAAGATGTACCACTGAAACTATCACCACAATGATAGTGTTTGCGACCTGGAACGTAGTTTTTTTTTTGATAGTGTATGTTATAAAATGTTTTAAGTATGAAATAATATGGGGAACTTATCAGTTACGGCCAGTATTCATAGGAATTTATAAGATAAGATAAACCTTCATTAGTCCCACAAGTGGAATATTTGCATTCATGAAATAAATGCAAATTACATAAACCTAAATAAATGTTTATAAAAGCCTGCTGTCATTTAGGCTGTTTAAATTCATTTTGATGTCATCTTACCTCAGATAATGTAATGTCAATTGAAGCTTCTTGGTATGAGCCTTTATATTTATGGAGGTTTATGTCACCTGTTATGAGAGGTTTATGTACATGTCATGTAGACTTACGAAAACTTTCCTTCATTAGAAAATATCACCATATGGTCAGTAACTGTACAAAACTGAGCAACCAAAGACAAATTCCTTGTATATGCAAACATACAGCTCTGGAAAAATATAAGAGACCACTGCAATGTATTATATCAGCATCTCTATGAGCATGACAACCATTCCCTGCCAGTGTCTGTTAAATTCCTACACAAGCACCTCATTCTGCTTTAAGAGGTGCTGATTACTGATCACCTGAATCACATCTTATTTAATGAGGAAAAGTATAAAAACACTGCTGTAATCGACACTCTCCTCTCGGAATGAGACCAGTTGGATGGTAAAACACTACTAGAAGTTCGTCAAAGGTCATTATTGCCATTTTGTCTGAGAGTGAACAAGAGATTTTTTTTTTTTTCTGTAAACACTGCATCATTTCTCTTATTTTGATGGATTGTCATTTCCTTTAAAGAACAATATTTTTTTTTTGGAAATTAGGAGAAATATTGTCAGCAGTTCTTAAAAACTAAGGGAACGCTGTTCAGTTCAATACTTGCACCAATAAAAGGTAAAATCCGAGGAACTGAATATTTTTGCAGTGGTCTCTAATTTTTTTCCGGAGCTGTAAATGGCCAGTAAAGTCTGATTCTGATAAGAGTCTATTAGAGTGTCTTTTGGTGGAGGCTCACCTGTTTGACGTGAAGTGCCAGCTTCTCTTTAGCTCTGGGTGAAAGTTCCACGTCTTTTGCACCGTACATCTTCTGAGCCACTTTCTGAATCTTCCTCATGACCGGCAGCTACATGATCACATTCATCTCAGTTCATCTTAAATTCAGCTACAAAACCATCAGCTACAGTACTGGGCACCACTGCTGCTGATCTTTTCTGTGGGTTATGTGCAGTGAACTGTTTCCTTGTGGGTTATATTTAGGCCTTGCTTATTAGGATTGTGTTCTGTTATAAATATAACCTGATAATGAAACAGGTCTGTATAAGAGGTGCTAACTGATTCCCTTAGGGACACACGGTATGGCAATTTAAGGAATATTACAAATCTGCCTGAAAAGATTACTAATCACCTCGCTCGCTGTCAGGAGTGATCATTAGCTGAATGCTTTGCATCTTGATAAAAATTCCAGCTGGGCTTCCCAAAGGAGACTAGGCATAAATATCCTTAAATGATACAGAACACTCTCACTACCAGTTAAGATCTTAACACTAAGATGCTTATGCATAACTAGCCTCAGCTCTTTAAAGATTTCTCAAGGAAAAAACAAAACTGAATTAGAGTGCAGAAATAATAGGGTTCCAGAATTATTCCCTGAACCTGCAGCTCAAGCTTGTTACACTTTTTACAATAAGAGTCTTATCATAAAACACTTTGAGCTGCATTTCATGTATAAAAGATGCTATATGACTACATTATTGTAATTAATAATAAAGATAATAATAAAAAAGATAGCAATTATAACAACAATAATGATAGTAACAAATATTATTATTATTATTGTTGTTGTTGATGTTGTTGTAATATCATTACTATTATAATTATTTTTGTTGTTGTTATATGGAAACCATGCTCTTGCTTTGCTGTGTTGCAGTGCACTTCATTATTATTATTATTATTATTATTATTATT
>JBBIGA010000153.1:4062219-4084216 GCA_037576975.1 Alestes dentex
AGAGCAGGATAGAAAAGTATGTAACGCACAAAAAAGACGTCTCACAAACACACACACACACACACACACACACACACACACACACACACTGAATAACATGCAAACACATGCACACACATGGAGACACTCGCCAACATGTTTGCATTCCAGAGACCCAGACACAATTCTAGCTGCCTAGCCCTGCCGGTATATTACACTCAAATCCCCTCAACCGAAACACATACAACTGCACACACACACAACTAAAGCCCCTATACTCCCCCCAGACCTCCTCCTTGCTGTGGGAGTGTGGGAAAAAAGAGAAGATGAGGTGATAAAAAAACAAACAGCAGGCCACAGAAGAAGGAGGTTATTGTCTTAATAAAATTTAAAAGCCTGAGGGCTCAAGCTTCTATTCAGGTAATATGTGGGTAATAAGAGATGTATGCAACATAGCGTGTGAAGAGAGTGAGTACAAAGAAGGGCCCTGCTGAGGAATGTACTCCAAGAAAATGTGCAGAATGGTAACAAGTTTCGAAATAATTAGTTTGGAAGTGATGGAAATTACTCAAATCAAAGTTTGACCTGAAGTTAAGTACTGGATGTAAACGAAAGTATTTTTACACCAATCAGCCTGACTAATCTTGTGTAGGTCCCCCTTGTGCTGCCAAAACAGCTCAGAATTCTCAATTCATGGACTCAAGGTGTACTGCGATATCTGGAACAAAGCAGATCCTGCAAGTTGTGAGGTCTGGCCTCAGTGGCTTGGACAAGTTTGTCCAGCACATCCCACAGATGCTAACTGGACTGAGATCAGAACATTGATTTTTGTTCTGCTGCCAAAGTTGAAGCTTTTGTTCAAGAGATCCCTTGAGCTGAATGTATTATTCACATAATACATTTCATTTGAGCTTATTAAATAATGCCATAGAAGCAGTGAGGCCAGACCACAGCATGGTTTTTGTTTTGTTTTTTTTAAACACAGTACTGAAATGGGTGTCTGCAGGTTGTAATGATTTTTTTTAGCAAACCAACCCCCAAAAACTGTCACTGTTACTACTATGCTGTAAATACTGGTTGAACAAAAAAGCTTCGGCACAGCCTCAGACAGAGAAATGATCTCTGATTCTGCCCCTCTCTCCATCGCTCTTTTCTACGCTTCATAAAAAGGGAAAAAAAAAATGTTACTTAGCAACAGTTTCCATACCAATTGCAGGTATGAACAAAACAAAAGGAGACCAGTAACAGCAGAAGAGGAGGAGAAGATTCCTGCAAATAATGAAATGAAGGTAAATTATGGAAGACCGTTTGAACAACAGAGGTTCTCCCTCAGGACAATGAGAGAGAGAGAGAAAAGAAAAAGAACGAGGGTAGTCTTTCTTTACTGTCTGCTGTTCACACCACAGACACCATTACAAAAACTCTCCCAGTTCTTATTTAAACAGAAAAACACACACCTGCAGTTCACCGATGGTGATTTTGTGGTAGATCTTCTCTTCATCTCTGCGTTCATCCTGGGGCACAGTGATGTTGGCCAGCGCTGTCTCAAAGTCCAAAATTTGCTGCATCTGGCTCTGTGTTGAGTTCTTATCTCCTCCCAGCAACAAACCCAGCTCCACCATGTAATCCAAATATGCCTTCAAAACCTTAACACACAAACAGCATGAAAAGATCATAGAACAGAAAATAAAAAGAGAAAAGAAGACTAACTGCACACAGATAATGTTGCAAAAATGACACAATTTTGAAAATATCTCAACACTTCCTAGCGTCATTCAGCACTCTGAAACGCAAAAAGAGAATTCTTGGCATTACATTCCGATAAATTGAGTTTTACTGACTTTTAAAGACTGACATTTTTGTGCTTAGTTCTCAGGTCAAGATTCAATGTGGTTGTTAATAAAATAAGACCCAAACGGTGCAACCCCTAGATTAGTAGCTTTTCACACTGAGTACTGTGCTGTGGTGTGTTCCAGCCTGACAATAAGTGGCTACTTTACTTTAAGTATCAGTACATTCACCTGTTATGTGCAGTATGGGCTTAATTCAAATATAAATATCTGTATCCAAACATACTCAAACCCATATGACCTGCTATGCTAAACTCCTACTGCCAGCTGTTGTGAGTCAACCCACGAATCAGTCCGACACATGCAATATGGAAATTTACCACAATTTACACATTACTCAGCTCTACATTTGCAGCCAGCATGGGAAATGAACGGACGTGCGCTAAACTAAATGGAAAAAATTCACATCAGACCAGTGTGCTGCTCTGCAATGGCAAAGATAAGTATGTTTTCTTGTTTTCTACCCAAACATGTAGGTATACAAGTGATAGTGCACATGTGACAAAATGCTGTCACAATTTTATCATACACAGACAGCTTATTTGGCTGGACAACAGCAGAACTACGAAGCTGTTTTTGCCGGTTTCACTGTAGGCCTACACCACAGCTCATTAAACACACCTGATTTAACTCATCCGCTAATTAGTAAAGCCTCTGCGAGTTGAATTCAGTGTGTTCGAAGAGGGAAATCTCTGCAGAGCTATGGCCAGGAAGAAACCCATGCTTGGCTTATGTCCTTATAAATAAAATGTTCTAAAGGCACTTTTACATAGGTGTACAGGAAGTGTGCTTTACCTAAACCATACTGCGATGGCACATACATTTCAGTACGAGCATCTGCCAAATGCACCCTTTACATGCCGTGAAGGTTCTTGAAACTTGGTTATTTTTGGCAAATTTTTCTTTGAAAGTGTAGTTACTGCGCCTTGCGACGTACCTTCTCATTCGTCTTATTGAGGTAATAGTCCCGAGAGGGAAGGAAGAGCCCAGATTGGTCCACCTGGAAACACAGGTGAGCAAACAAGAGAAATAAGAGCATTAAGCATCCAGCAGTCACTTGGCATTTCAAATACTCTATATCTTTAGAAAGAATGAAATACGACAATTTAGTAGCCTTATTCCTGTATCACATGTAATTCAGCAGCCAAAGGGTTTCATTACATTTCTAGAGTAAAAAACACCTACGGCAAAAATCAGCCATCTGAAAGTGTACAATCTCTTTTATCAAGTTTTTTCACGTATACAGTGGGGCAAAAAAGTATTTGGCAGCCAACGATTGTGCAAGTTGTCCCACTTAAAAAGATGAGAGAGGTCTGTAATTTTCATCATAGGTACACTTCAACTGTGAGAGACAGAATGTAAAAAAAAATCCAGGCAATCACACTGTACGATTTTTATTTTTATCGTAGTATTTGGTCAATAACAAAAGTTCACCTCAATACTCTGTAATGTAACCCTGGTTGGTCAAATGCTTCCTGTAGGTCTTCACCAGGTTTGCACACACTGTAGCTGGTATTTTGGTCCATTCTTCCATGCAGATCTTCTCAAGAGCTGTGTTGTTTTGGGGCTGTTGCTGGGCAACACGGACTTTCAGCTCCCTCCACAGATTCTCTATTGGACTGCATCTGTGGTCACTGACCAGTTCCCCCCGTGTAGTTCTGGGCTGTTTCCTCACTGTTCTCAAGATCATTTGTACCCCACGAAGTGAGGTCTTGCATGGAGCCCCAGGTCGAGGGAGATTGTCAGTGATCTTGTATTTATTCAATTTTCTAATAATTGCTCCAACAGTTGATCTCTTCTCACCGAGCTGCTTGCCTATTGTAGACTGGCTCATCCCAGTCTTGTGCAGGTCTACAATCTTGTCCCTGGTGTCCTTAGACAGCTCTCTGGTCTTGGCCATGGTGGAGGTTGGAGTCTGACTGTTTGAAGGTGTGGACAGGTGTCTTTTATTCTGATAACGAGTTCAAACAGGTGCCATTAATACAGGTAACGAGTGGAACATAGAAGAGCTTCTTAAAGAAGAAGTAACAGGTCTGTGAGGGCCAGAATCTTTGCTTGTTTGTAGGTGCTAAATGCTTATTTTCTGCACCATTATACAAATAAATTCTTTAAAAATCATACAATGTGATTGCCTGGATTTTTTTACATTCTGTCTCTCACAGTTGAAGTGTACCTATGATGAAAATTACAGGTCTCTCTCATCTTTTTAAGTGGGACAACTTGCACAATCGGTGGCTGCAAAATACTTTTTTGCCCCACTATAGGAAATGAGGTGATGCCTTGAAAACTAAAACTCCGGTTAGATTATCTCCCTTACAGAAACACTGCATATATTTCACAGGCAACATTCTAAAAACCTATTGTGTTCACAACTGGAAAGTGTGTCATTAAATGTGGCATTACATGGTACATAATCACATGTTTTTGTCACATTTGAACATGTTTCTGTGTGTGATAACACTTTCTGATAACATTTTCCAGTTAGGGCTAACAGCTTGATTAGCCCTACTAAATTAGCTACTGTTCTAACTATCACACATGTTAACCAAATTAAAAGTCTATTCAAAAGCATTTTTGCCACTTTGTAGGCAAGGTACTCATTTATTTAACAGCAGTCACCCTGTTCCTATGAGTTTAGAGCACAAGTTCTTACCACTTTATACATATGCATTCTATTCCATTATTCCATTATCTTCTCTGATCATAGCGGTGAATGTGCACACCCAGGGCAAAACGAGCCCGGTCTCACGAGTTTTCGTGAAGCCATCACGATACTCAATGTAATCAAAATACGTGCTGCAATCACGCTTTAGGGCTTTTTTTGTGCTAAGATAACGCTTCACTACCCTGTATTTTAATGCGTAGTGTGTAACACCACCAGTATCTGCGCTAACTGGTGACTGTTTAGGAACTTTCCCCGTCTCATGTCATTTCAACCTGTTTCCACCGCTTTGCAAACAAAAACGATAAGGAATCAACTCATTATTTCTCTCCTACTGTCCCTCAGTCGCCAATTACCGCAGATACTGGCGATGTTACGCAGTGCGCTTTAAAATACAGGGTAGTGAAGCGTTGACCTAGCACGAAAAAAATCCCTAAGGCGTGATCGCAGCACGTATTTTGATGACATTGTATATCGTGATGGCTGCACGAAAAGTCGTGAGATCGGGTTGCCACACAGGAAACATATGTAAAGTGGAAACCAGAGTTTTTATTCATTTACCACTTTAAGGAAATGACTCATCTCCTCATCACTGGAGTTATGCAATAACCAAACATCAGGGAGAAAAACATACTGGATTTAAAAAAAAAAAATCAGTTCCAGCTAACATCCCACCACATACTGCATCAACACATCTATTTTTGGGCTATTCATGCTGGTAAATAGTCAACTTCTTTTCAACATTTCTAATTCCATTTTCTTTCCATCCTTTCACCGCTTTCTGCATTTTGTGCCTTGGAGGTTAAATATATGCAAGAAGCATCTTTACTAACTACACTGTTTGTCTACAAAAACATCTGCTCATCTAGCATTTCCTCAGTTTATAGTATAGGGCAGCTGGCGGCCTGGTGGTTAAGGTGTAGCCTCTGTGAATAGAAGATGTGGGTTTTAATCCCAGAACTGCTAGTGGCACCACTGAGCAAGGTACCGTCGCCACACAATGCTCCCCAGGTGCCATTATATTACATTACATTAATTTGGTAGGCGCTTTAATCCAAAAGGCGCTGAGTCACTGGCTGCCCACTGCTTCATTTGGTGAATGGGTTAAATGCAGAGAAAGAATTTCACACTGTTCACAATGTGGTGTGTTCACACATGCCTATAAGTGGGCACTTTACTTAATACGGGGGGCTTATTCCCCATAGTAACATCCGTTACTCATCTGTGAAGGCTTTACAGTAGCTGGAACATTGCTGTGTGGATTTCATTGCATTGAGTCACAAGAGCGTTAGTAAGGTCAGGTGCTGATGTCGGATTTGTTGTAGGCCACAAACACTACTGCAGCTCATCCATTATATATGCAATATTTTCTGAGAGACAAAAAGTTGGTTTCATATTACATTGTGTCATACCTCCAAAGTCTGCATCAGAGAAGGCTTCAGGGCATTGTCCAGCAGCAGCGCTAAAGCACCACTAACACCCTGTGATACAAAAATAACAGGACATTCGCTCACATACGCTACCAGTCAAAAGTTTGGACACACCTTCTCATTCACTGACTTCCTTTGTTTTTATTATTGGTTACATGGTAGATTCATATTGAAAACATCACCTATTGCTCTCTTGGCATTTTTTCAATCAGATTCATGAGGTATCGACCTGGAATGCTATTTAATTAACAGGTGTTTCTTCGTCAAGAGTTCATTAGTGGAATTCCCTGCCTTCTTAATGTGTTTGGGATCATCAGTTGTGATGGTCGGGTTGGTACACAGTTAGTGATCCTGTTCCACTACGGCTCTACTGCACATTATGGCAAGAACCACTTAACTAAGTTAAAAGAAACAACAGTCCATCATTACCTCATTACAAAACATATTCTGGTTTGTTTAACCCTTTTTTTGGTCACTGAATAATTCCATGTGTTCCTTCATCATTTTGTTTGTTTTCAGTATTAATCTACCATGTAGAAAGTAATAAAAACAAAGACAAATATACTGAATGAGAAGGTGTGTGCAAACGTTTGACTGGTAGTGTACACACAGATATGTCACAAACAAGAGCACACAAACAGTTTTGAGCACACAAACTGACCAGGTCCTCAGTGGTGATTGGCTCCTCATATCTGCTGGCAGCCACCACCATCTTGGCCAGCCTGTGCTGCAGGTCCTCCACACTGCTGCTCAGAGACAGGATGGCCATGGACTCGTTCTTTATAGAGGCAAAGTCCTGCCACACATAGTCATTCTCTCTTTACATAACAATAGCACAGACTTTTTCAAAAAAGTCGGACACACTTAACACCTTTGAGATTCATTCAGCTCAGTGGACTATAAATAGTGAGAGAGCATATGGAAAGAATACAGAAAATAAACAGCACTGCACAGTTAACTACTCCAGCAGTGAGACATACCTTAATGGTGTCCGGGTTAATGTCCAATCGAACGAAACGTCGAATCTCTTCTTGAGTCAGGGTCAAGGGATCAGATTTCTCGATGCCTAGCTTCTGCAGAGAGGTTACAAAGCCAAGTCATTTCCTTAGTCAATAAATAAATAACCAAATGCTGTTTGTGGGATGGGGTTGAAATAGCAAATCCACTTTCAAACTGCAAGGTCCACAATTTATTGCAAAACAATTCTAATCTACCCTACCGGTCAAAAGTTTTAGAACATCCTAGTGTTTCAAGCCTTTTTTTAATTGAAATTCAAACAGTTCAAGTCCAATGAATAGCATGAAATTTTACAAAGGACACTTATGGGAACTTCTGCAACATAGCTGGGAAGAACTTTCTGCAGAATGAACAATGGGACACTGAACCGCTTGAATTTCCATACAAAAAAACAGACAAATTTGGGTGTTCTAAAACTTTTGACCGGTAGTGTATATTATCAATAACACTAAGGTGGGAAACAGTAAGAAATGACATGGAACTGTAGATAGGTCAGACCAGTGATTCCCAACTTCAGGCACCCCTGTCCTGTACTTTTTAGCGTTTTCCCTGACACTGAGTGTCAAAAGCAACCAAACATCACACTCAGTACAGAACAACACACACCACAGAAAGTGGTTATTCTATTCTGCGGTGTCAAAATACCAGGCCTGGACCTTCATTTCTAGAAAATGATCGCAATCTCCAACATTTTTGCAATCTTATCTTTAAAGTGTTGGACAAATTGTCAAAAAATTCCCACTCAAACGCACCGACAAAGAAATAATTATTTGCTGAACAGATTTTTAATCTTACCTGCAGCCTACCGAGCTGAGAAGGTGAGAAGGAACGATGACCATCTCTGAAAGGCACCAAGAGGTCAAATAAAACCTGCAAGAAAAGGACATGTCAGGACAAACACAAACATACACACACACATGAACAAAGACATCTAAGAGGTCTTTAACCTTCTCCGAGTGCTTGGCCTGGTAGTGAGAGTATGCTGTGATGGTGTCCGCCACCATGCTGCTGGCAGCGGAAACAGCCTCAGAGTCTCCTGAGAACTGAAGACTGACCTGGAAACACGAACAAGAAATGAACAGAATTACACAAACAGAATGCAGTGAGGGGGGTCTTATCTAAAACACAGACAAACATACCTCCTTCATGGGTATGATCTCAGAAAATCCACCTCCAGCCGCACTGCCTGTGTAAAAAGAATGCAGTTCATTTTACAATACTGGCAAGACAAGCCCACTCTCTGATTTATTGATAAAATAAAACATGCATTCCTTTTTTAAAAACTTTATTACAAGAAAATATTAGAAATACTTAAAACAAATGTAACTGATTGGTCTTCAATATTGCATAGTCGGTAAGAACACATTATTTAGCCACAGTGTCTCAGATTTTTGGTTCTGATGAGACATATCAGGCTGGGTCTTTAGTGAAATGACATTCACTTTGTGGTGGATCATGAAAAAACACAATAGCACACAATTTCTTTCTGGTTCAAAATGAGCATCCAACTAATGAGACAGAACTGTTTGCTGCTTGAAAAGGTGCTGGGAGGATTCGAACACAAGTGTATATTGTAACGTTACACCAGTCAGTTACATTTGCTCTAAGTATTTCTAATGTTTTCTTGTAATACATTTTTGACAGGGCACCTTATAATCCGAAGGTGGCCGCAAACCTTTGGTCTGTAGTAGGCAGAACATTCATACAATATATGTTCAGGAAGTTTGTAGACACCGGCTTAGCTTCCATAAGCAATGGTACAATTGGGTAGTTTGCCCCCAAGCCCCCAATTTGCTGCAGTAATAGCTTCTACTTTAATGCCAAGACTTTAAAGTAGGTATTAGAATATTGCTGCAATGATTTGATAGCATTGCGCCAGAGTATAACTGAGGTCAGGTACAGATGCAGGATGATGCTGAGTCCCAAAGGTATTGAGTGAAGCTCTGTCACTCCAGAGAAAACAGTCCAGTGTTCATCTGTGTCTGCTTGGTGTTGGATATGATAATCCTCAGCTCATGTGAGGGTTCTCCAAGGACTCCCTTTCTACTGGCAGTGCTTTCTTATAGAAAATTGTCCAATTACACCAGTGTGAGTTTGTGTACTTAACACCCTTACCAAAACTGGCTCGAGGGGAGGGTTCTTGTATGCAGGCAAAAGCGTTGATGTTCAGATGGGCTCCTAAAGCTCGTGCCAACGCAAGAGTAATGGTGCTTTGGTATTCACCTAATGGAGAAGGCGTAATTCTGAACACATAGAAAAAGACACGGTTATAGAAATCCAGATTGAGAATCAGTTAGAGCAGATGCACACTCAAACATTCTCATTTCAATAGATGGACGCTAAGTAGCAATGACGCTGAAAACCAAAAGGCCAAGATCTACCTTCATCAATAAAAAACTACAAAATATAAATTTATGTCAGTAAATATAGCTTTCCACCCATGATTATGGCTATAATGGGGATTTCTGGGTACTAGATTAGTTCAGTAGTAAAACAGTTACATGTGTGTTTGTGTTTTACTCCAATAAACCTGTGTTACACAGTATTATATTATTGTATAACCAGTTGATGACTATTTCATTTTGTTATAATTATCTCTTACCCAGTGACCACTACATATTTCCCATCAGGCTGTTTATCCAGGCGTTTAAGGACATCCACTTGCACTTTCACCTTGTTCCTGCCATACGGCTCCACCTCCTTTGAGAAGAGACCCATGTCTTTGGCAAGTTGACCAATCCGCTTTCTTAGGTATGAGGAAGAGATTCAGACATCAAGTCAGTAATTCCCATGCACATCAGGTGTGTAATGCCCAAGCACATCAGAACTGTTCTAAGAAATCAAAACTGACGTTTCATAGTGTTACAGTAGGTTTCATGAGCTGCATAGAGGTGCACGCAGAAATGTGGCCACCCTTGATCAAATTACGTTATATACATTTTATTGATTTGACAACATCTGCATGGAACAAACTGGCAATGGACGATTGCTATTTATTTGCTGAATATATAGAAAGAAAACTAAAGCTTTTAGTAGCATGTGCAAAAGTCACCTGTCAGCTGAGCCACTTTCTTCATTTTCTTTAATGTTCCAGATCTCTATTAGGCCTTAATCCAAGTCAAGTGTGGACAAATCCAGAGAGAAATAAAATATGTGACCCTTCAAAGCTCTCGGGACGTTGTGCTCACAAGGCAGCAAAAGTCAGTGCGTGAAGTACGCAAAACAAGGTTTTGATCATTCAAAGGCATTCTGGAATCAAGCGCTGTCTTCTTAAAATAAAACTCTTGAACTATTTAGCTACAATCACTAAGCATGTAATATGCTATGTAAAAAAACCACATTTCAATAAAAGAACACCTGGCCAACAGGGGTAGATCTATTATTCTTTTGGGTTGTGTAGCACATATTTAACTAAAGGTATTCTGCATGGAAAAGACTGTTGGGTGGCTACAAGACGTGTGGAGAATGTGACTCAGTCAAAGTTCTTACAAAGTTCTTACATTACATTTAATGTTTTGTTAATATGTTAAATTCAGCACATCAATAATAGCTGTGTATTAAAACGTGTAATATTGAAGTTGGTTCCATGCAGACATCATATTTACTTCTTTTCAGTTAATAACAGTACATTTCTGTTCTAGGTGCTGTAAGAACATGTTTGCACGATGCTTTTCGAAAGGCCTTATGCATGCAGCTGTACCTTGGCTGAGGTTTCTGTGGTTTCAGCTTTGTGTAGGAAATGTTCCACTTCCCAGGTGTGTACATCTGCAGAAACCGCTGAGCGCTTTCGACTGTATTCTGATAGGACAAGAGTTATACAATAAATGTGAGGTGATGATACATAAGCATATATCTGCCTGATATTTTGATCCTGAGTGTACTATCGGTAACATGACTGTGTTTACCGTGAACTCTCTGAATTGCACATGTGCAAATAAGTCGTAAAAATCAAAGTCATTCTTATCTTAAATTCCAGGGTCCCTCTTCATCAGGTGTTATGAATACAGGCCTTGGTACCTCCATCAGCATGACCACAGTCATGGGCCCCACTCCTCCAGGGACCGGGGTAATGTAGCCAGCCCGCTCTCTGGCTGACAGGTAATGTACGTCCCCAACTACCCGAGTTCCCCCCGGCTTGCTGCTGTCTGTAGACGGCGAAAACAAGAGCTGAAATTTTAGACAGACTCCATTAGGCACATAATGTTCAAGAGAAGGCCCTGAAGAAAAAGAAAGACCTGGAATGTGATTGATGCCACAGTCGATGACCACTGCGCCC
Source organism: Alestes dentex (assembly GCA_037576975.1). Classification (NCBI taxonomy): domain Eukaryota; kingdom Metazoa; phylum Chordata; class Actinopteri; order Characiformes; family Alestidae; genus Alestes; species Alestes dentex. Next base: position 4,073,434 of record JBBIGA010000153.1, read on the forward strand.
TCTTTTATCCATTCACCTTTCACCAGCTCTGCTTTTCCAGCCCCCACAACCAAGATATCAGCCTTGCCCACCTGCAGAAACCACCAGATTATAGTGAGTCCTTCTCTATGGCCTCTCTCATGATCTGTTCCATGTAGAAATCAAAGGAACTGTTCATCAAGAAGAACAAAATAATGTGAACTTGACTGTAAGTGCTGGCTATTTTAAAGACGATCCCTGTCCTGCATAAGTAGATGCTTCCCCATTCTAATCTGCTAATTAGCATGTTCAAGTGTGTTTGTTAGGGCAGGGAAAACATTCAAACATGCGAGACAACAGCTGTGCTGTTGGAAGTCCAGGTTAAGGGTGTTAAGAAGCATACATCCTTCTACTTAAGTATGAGAAGAGCAAGGAGAATGAAAAAGAGAGTAGGAAGCATCACTTGTGCAGCGAGGTCTGGAGTCTTGGAGTGACAGCTGGTTACAGTTGCGTGGTTCCACAAGAGGAGATCATGCATGGGTGCTCCGACGATCTTACTGCGGCCGATCACCACTGCATTCTTGCCAGTCACAGACACACCTGCATATGACATTAACCAGGGTGTTAACCAAGATCATGCTTCTCTAACTTCAATCTAAGTTCTCAGTATGTGTTATGTGGACTCCTTAAAACAACCGTCCACTGTTTTAGAGAAACCTACCTTGTTCTTACACTTTCCACCCACTTTGTGTAGTTTTGTTGTCATGCCAAAATGTACCCCAATCATTCTTGAGCGGTATCTGACCAAAGAACTGCATTTGGGTGGTGGAACATTCTCAAGACAGCTGTGATGTGGTAGTGGGATGTGTGTGTGTGGAACTGGTATAATTGAGTCATGCACGGGTAAGATTCTTTATGCAGTCAAAAACAGCACTCTAAATGGTGATGAGTAAAACAAAAAAAACAAAAAAACAATTATGTTTGCTTTTTGACCATGTAGTCGAATCGCTATTGGACACTACTGAACTTTAATCTACAGTAATCCATGTAAAAGTATTATTTAAATAAACTAAGCGTGTTGAGACTAACACAGTTAACTATAAATAGGTCCATATTTCAGATGCATTAATGCAAATCAAATATCTACAACCATAAACCTACTTTTACTATATTTTAGGCGTAAATGCTTAGTAAAACATTTAGAAACATCTTTTATTTTTAATTAATTCAATTTTCACGCAACTTTTAAATAAATAGCAATAATTCTGTTAAACGCGATGTAGTGGTATGGCTTTTGACACTTCAGCCTTTTGGGTACCTCGCCACATTCTTTCCTAATGGGACCTAATGTTGAGAAAGAAATGTGGAAGTGGTTAATTATGAACTCTTACACTGTTAGTCATGCCTGGTTTCGCTTGCACGGCTATATTTGCCATTGGTTAGGCCACAGTATCAGCAGCTTCTGCTTCTAGTTTCTGTGGTATAAACTGGTTTGGTCATTATTACCATATTAAAAACTTGTTTATTAAGCCTTCGCTTATGGATTGTCATTTCATGAGCAATTTAGTGAATAATTATCATGAGATAAAAATTGCTAAGGGTGTAGCATGACACAACCCACTATTAAAGCCAGCTAGGCAAACAAGCTACTAACATAACATGGACAGTTAGCAAGAAAAATGATTACAAATCATCTATACCAAGGCCATTGCTGCTGCATGTAGAAGTGAAGGAGGAACAGAAAAAAACAACTTGCTGACATTTTTTTTTCTTGCACAAGTGAATCAGCAGCTTAGTTTTACAAGGTCTGATTGCCTTGTAAAAGTAAAGTAAAACAAACTGGCCCCCTTATAGTCACATGTGAACACACCACAGCACACAGTGTGAGCAATGTAAAAATCTTTCTGTACATTTAACCTATTCACCAAGTGAAGCAGCGGGCAGCTTGGAACACGGCGCCCGGGGAGCAGTGTGAACTTGCTCAAGGATACCTCAGTGGGGCCACTAGCAATGCTGGGATTCAAATCCACGATCTTCTGATCGCAGGGGCTACTCCCTAACCACTAGGCCGCCAGCCGTTCTACGCGATCACAATAGCCAAACAAACTCGACTTTGTTGGTCAAACGTGCTCGGTCACGGTCTCATGTGAGTACACCCTTAAACTGACCCAGTCCCTCAGTGACTGAGATACACAACAGCACTAATAAAACTAATTGCAATCCGGCCTAGCATCTTAGCAGAAAAAGTGCTGGTAGGTGTCTACCACAAGCTGAACACGACAATAGAAAAGCTACAGAAACTTCCTTCCTGTCTCGCCTGCAAGATGTAGATACAAGGTGGCCAGTGTGTGCATATTCAAGAATATGGATTCATAAAATTATTCCTGAATTGAATTAATTCATGTGCAATAGTCTACCATGTGCAATATTCTTATCAGGTGCTAAATCATTTCCTATTATTTGCAATATCTTATCATTATGTGCAGTAGTCTTACCATGTGAAATATCACTACTTGTGTCAGTATTACTTGTCTACTACTGATCTCTATTGTGTGCAATAACATACTGCTAACCACCATCTGTGTTACTAGTTATGCACTTAACTGGAAGCTGCTTGTTTGTAGTATTTATACACCAGCATTTGTGCATATAGTATAGTATAATTTGTATTGAGTATGTTGGGCAGAGTTTTTATGGATTTATTTAGACTTTATATTTTATATTGTTCTTGTCTCTGCGTGTCTGTGAAGCTGTAATTTAGGCAATTTCTTCCGAGATCAATAAAGGTTTCTGACTCTGATTTTGAAACGTTGCATAAGGTGTGATGATGATGATGATGATTGATGATGATGATGATGAGAAGAGGTGTCTATTTTGACTGACTGCCTCTCACCTGTCTGCTTGATGAGCTCCAAGCAGCCGTTGGGAGTGCAGGGGATGAAGCAGCTCGTCAGGTCTCCACGAGCCAGCTTTCCTGCGTTTACACTGCTCAGACTACAAGAGCGGTATAGAGATGAAACCAGCATGAGTGTACTTGCAGATAACAAGAGGAGCTGAGTGATAGTGCATCCACAGAGCTGGCACACTTGTGAAAAGATTAAGACGCATGCACTCTGGAAAACTGGGTGCTCTCTGTATCTCACTTTAAGCTGAGAACGCCACAGCAGCTGCACAAGCAAAACATTTATATCTACAACAGCCTGGCCAAAAGCAATATTTGCACAGCACCTCGCGCGCTCTCTCACTAGTGTGCAGAGTGTGCTCCAGCAGCGGCACACAGGAAAATCACATTTTGTTTCCATCTGAAAGAAAATGAACCCTCAAATGCTGTGGCTGGTTGTGCACCTTCAATTTATTTTGAGAAGCACCAGATGAAAGGCCCATGCTCATGCTGGACAGGGTGTCACATGTTTTTCTGCATGCCTGCGGGAGATGGGGTCTGCTACCCTGGTCCAAGATTACCTTCTACTGCCCAAACCTTAAGGTTTAGTATTATTAGGGCAAGGGTAAAGCCACTGCCTGCAAGAAGCAGGAATGAGTGGTTCTCAACTGCACAAGGGAACCAAATGAAGTGGAAAACATCTAGGTCTTTTAGACCACAGGAGGGAACAGTATGTTTGCCAGTTGTCTTTAAATTTTCCAGTATTATTTCTGACATTCTGCAATACCGGGCAAGATGTTATGTTTTTTTCACTGACAATGTCAATCAAAAGCACCACACTGAGGCTCAGACTGGCTTCTGTCCCCATCATAGTAGCTCTGTGGACACAAGTCATGTTTACAGTGCTGTATCACATATTTAAATATGACTTAAAATGTAGGAAATGCATGAAGCAATGCATGGAAGCTCTTTACATAGCAAATGTAGGAAATGTCTTGCCTAGAATGCCCTCAAAAAAGTAGAAATATTTGAAACCAAACTGATCCTGTTTCTGAATTGGATTCCATTCATGGAAAAAAAACAACAACAACAAAAATAACTGCTGTACCGTCAGGGTTTGGAGTTTGGCAGTTGTTTTGATAAATGGTGAAAAATGTTAATAAATATTACTAGCTATTAACTTCATGGGCCCGATCTCTATAAATATTTAACAGACGCTTAATGACAAAATATCACACATTTTTTGATTGATTCAGATTTTTTGGTTCTAGTTTATAACTGTCTTCCTCTCAGGCTAAACAAAAACTGAACTTCAGCCCCTTTATTACACATTAGCTAACATGTCTAATAACGAATCATTTCTCAAATAATTACCTTAAATATGATTGGGCATTTCTAGGCAGAGGTTTTCTGGCCAGAACCACTACTGATTATTAAAAATGTATTTAACAACAGGCAACAGGCAGGCTTGATAGTCTCCATACCCGTTAAAACCTAATTATGAGAACAGCCCATATTTTAATGTTGCCCAGCAAGCTATCTATAGCCGTTAATGGAAAAATTCCTCATATGAAGGCATTCACTTTGTCACTGATTCTAATTTTATTAACAGAACTAACTGTGGATGCTACACCATGGTCATATTTGTCTCACTTACAGTGGTCTCTTTGTTCCTATAGGTGGTCTGGGACATCTCTGACCACGCCCCCACCCCCCCGCCAAGTTCAAACCCTGATAGCATATCTCACCCGTCCACATCCTTCTCTGGAGCCACTGCATTGGTCACTCTATCTGTGTCTATGGGGTTGATGGAGTCCAGCGGTAACTGGACAATGAGACCATGGACCTCAGGGTTCTCATTTACCGCTTCTATGCTCCACAGCACCTGAAGAAAACAAAACTAGAAGGTGTTCTCCAGTCTCATTGTTGTACTGGTTGGGATAAAAGTGTGTTAACTGGTTGACAAGTTCTCCTCTAGATGTTTTTATGCCATGACAGAAGAAACATCTGATTCAAGCCAACTTGTATGTTGGCGTACTTCTAAGAAAGTCTGAGAGGACAATGAAGATTCCCTTTTTGCCAGTGGCCCACAGTCTGTATCTCTCACCTCATTTTCTGTGGCTGTCTTTGGTAGCCTAATGTGGCTGGCATTAATTCCAATCTACAAAAGGCAGAGCGAGTTTGTTTGAGAGAGAAAGAGATGTCAGCACAACATCTAAAATCAGTAAGGCTACATTTATTCCAGACTACCTCAGCTGCTGCCTTCAGTTTCATGCGGATGTAGAGGTTCGAATCTTCTCTGTCTCCAACCTGGGGTGCAGAAACGAACACGTTCAACCAAATTCAACGGCATGTAAACAAACACAGAGCTGTGAATGCAATCATTTGTTCATCCAATTATGTGTGAAAAGATTCCATTTTGGATTGTGGGAAAATGTCTATCTCAGTACATCCCATTAACTCATGCATGGGCAATGGAAACTGATAAAAACAGACTGGCCATGACCAAGGGTTATTTTGGGTTGAAATGAGGCCACAGACTGATAAATTGCAGTATGAACTCACTATGACCCATTTTATTTAACACCGCAGACAAATAGGTTTGCCATGTTTGTCAGCACGTTACTGCAATACATATCTAAGGATCTTTTTTTACATTTTTTAAGACAAAAGACTGAAGAAAGAAGAGAGAATGGCACATTACCAAATGACCATCTGGAGCAGAGAAAGAGGGAAAACAAGAATGGAGAAGGAAGGTGGTTCAGACTTTCGAAGGGGATTATTCACTTCATTATCTTCAGGGGATATAGCAGAGAAAATGAAGAACAAGTGCCAACTGACTTGTATCACCACTAGGCCCGGTCTGAAGCCAGGCAGCTGGCTCCTCATCTCGGCCACGTCTTTCTTCAGTCGCTCCCTCACCTGTCTTCACAAAATAACAGTAAATATACATAAAATATATACAAAAATCTGCACGCAAAACAATATGAATTAAATAAAAAGGTGAAAAAACATAACTGAGTAAATCAGATAAATGACAAAAAAAAAACAAGATAAGTTTGAATAAAATAAAACAATGATACAGAGCAAAATAAATCAGGGAACAAATAAAATATGAAAACTTAATTAAAAAATAATTTAAACAGAGTAGTCTAGATTTCTAATCATCTCAGTATCTTTGACTTGAACAGTGACTAATAAACTGCCCCCAATCCCCTTTCTCTTGCTCTACAGTCTTTTACACTACATGTCCAAAAGTTTGTGGACACCTGCTCATCCAGCATTTCCTCTGAGAGTTTGTCCCTTTAGCTACAGTGACAGCCTCTACTGCTCTGGGAAGGCTTTACATTAGATGTTGGAACACTGCTGTGAAAATCTAACTGCATTCAGGCAACAAGAGCATGAGTGAGGTCAGATACTGAAAGTGGATCATTAGTTCTGGATCACAAACAGCATTCCACCTCTTTATAAAAGGTACTGAATGAAGCCCCATTACTTCGGAGAGCACAGCTTCAATGTTCCACAGCTCTAAAGCTGAGGGGCTTTATACCCCTCTAGCTGATGCTTGGCACTGAGCATGGTGACGTCTGACTGCTTGTGAGCATCCCATTCTACTGGCTATGCTTTTCTATGGAACATAGAAAAGTTCTGTTGGCCCTATACTTCAAGTGAAGATCAATCTTAGTGCTTCGGTGCCTGAACTCATAAATGCTCTACAGAATGAATGGGCACAGATTCCCACAGAAACTCCAAAATCTTGTGGAAAACTTTCCAAGAAGAGTGGAAGCTGTTATAGCTGCAAAGGGGGACCAACTCCATAATAAAGTCTTTGTACTTGCATGCAATTTTATTAAAGTCCCTGTTGCTGTAATGGTAAGGCATCCCAATATTTTTGTCCATTTAGTGTATAACACAACTTGAATGGTAGAGGCCTACAGGGAGCTAATGATGCTCCAACTCACTGTGAGGTCTTGTTGCCTGAGATGACTGTCGCTACACTGCGATGACTGTCCCACAACCTTAGGGCGCCATGTCGGAGCCTCGGGGCCCAAAACATGTCCAGCTGCTGAGCAAAAGACAGAGAGAAGGTGTAGTTAGGACAAGACAAGAAAGCAAAGTATCATTTACCTTTATGGTTGACTTTTTACTAGGTGTAATTTGATAATTACACAGTTAATTCCATTTATAAATGCTGTGGATCATATTTTCACTACATTCAACATCAACAAGCTGAACAAATTTTAACAATTTCTTTTGACAGTTTCAGTGTCATAACTAGGTGAAAACTGTGCACATTTTGTATTTTTGCAAGTCTAATCATTTACACCATAGCAAAACATCTTTTCTGCTTACACATACAAAATGAATTGTCAGTTTAATGTTAGAATTCATACTTTTGACTGAATTTCTTGTTTCAATGGTGCACTGATATGTAAGAATAATTAAAAAAAACCATTTTTCTCAGTAATAAATGCAATAAAAGTAAAAAGGAGGGATGCCATTAGACCTCCATTTTTAGGAAAATGAATGAATAAAAAAACACATAGGATATAGTGGCACACTCCTTGAACTGCAGTGCTGCAGAACAGGACTAAGTCAGTCTTTCTAAGCACCTTCAGAGATCTCCCTCCGAGTTCTGCAGCGGTGTGGCTGACACACACCCTTGACTGGTGTGTGTTATGAGATCCTTCCCTACACAACTGTCTCCTCCTCCTGTAGGCCTGAAGGCTGCCAACCCCCCGGCCAGTGTCTTATCTCTGGCTTTTTCTGCAGCATACCAGCTCCGGACAGCCTGGGAGAGCAGTAAATAAAAGAGTCCTGCCCAGGACCAGGCAGGCTCACACACCCTTGTGGTTGAGGCTAACAGAAAAACAAGAAAAGAGAAAAAAAGACTTGCTCAGTGGGGTGAGTGTTCCAGAGCCTGGCCCAGTCTCAGCCAATCAGAGAGCTTTCCAGGGATCTTTGGAGCCCTCCTTATCCCTTTGCCCCCCTCCCACCCCCTTTATTTACAGCCCTAAGCTGTTCCTCTCCTCAAGAAAATGTCTACGTGCAAGGGGTGGGTCGGAAGGCCTGGGAGGAGCATGGCCTAGTCCTCCCAGCAGAGGAAGCAGGCCCGCACTGCAGGTTTGGCCTAGTGAACCCTGGTGAAAAGTCCCACCTTCTCTTCTGGTTCAGCCAGCAAATGAAATGAAAGATGACCCTGCCAAGCCCCTGGCTGCCATCCAACCCCTGGGGGAGGTCCTCTCTTCCTACACTTTCTCTGAAACTTTTTCTGGACTAGACTGAGGAGCCAGACTTTGTGTAAAAGTCAGAGAACCACCTTGCTAGTGTTTACTGTCACTCTGCAGTTCAGTTACAACACAACTGCACAATCAGTTTTGGAACCTGCCCCAAGTGAATCATTTTTACTCCTGCCACAAGTGAATCATTTTTACTCCTGCCACAAGTGAATCATTTTTACTCCTGCCACAAGTGAATCATTTTTACTCCTGTCCCAATTGAATAATTTTTACTACTGTCTCAAGTGAATCATTTTTACTCCTGTCCCAAGTGAATCATTTGAGTTTTTAGTGTCTGAAGCTTTTTTACTTTTGTATTGGAGTCTTAAGGCTAACGCTGCTAAAAAAGTGCAGGAATGCCTTGGCTGAGTGCCTACATTTCTAATCTTGGTCCTGGAATACCCCCTGTCCTGCACATTTTAAAGTTTATTGTTATCCCATAACAGTACAAGGGCCATATATATACATATATATATATATATATATGTTTTGTTGGATGTTTTGTATATATATATAGCACGGGTTTTTACTTTATGGCTTTCACCCCGGACATTAGCTCACTTGCAGCTTGATCCGACCACAAATGCCTTTATTTAATGTGTACAATGGACTCTGTGTGTGTGTGTGTGTGTGTGTGTGTGTGTAAAAACTATCATCATAGTCCACTACACAGTTGGGGAGCTATTTGAGACTGAGCCCAGAACTGAGAAGCACTGCTTTAAATCTTAAGTCTTTCACATTTGAGTGTTTTTCCTGCTCTTACACTCCTGCTTCAGAGCTGATCAGTTGGAGCTGGTGTTTTCAGACAGGGAAAGCTCTCAAATGTGCAGGGCTGAGGACACTCCAGGACCAGGGTTGGAAAAAGTGTATCATCCGTTTATTTCTGGGGAAAACTGATCTTCTGTTTGGTAGTAATGCGGTTTTATATACTGTATATACACACACAAAGTATATTGTGTCCAAATCTTTTAAGAAAAAAAGTGTTTCACTCCATTCTGTACATCAGCTGCCTTCAAAAAATAAATCTGCTTAGCAAGTTTAGGAATATATTTAATATATACTTTATAAAGAAACAGATTGTTGAAGGAATCAGAGGTTAGCACACAGACAGCTGGTTTCTCGTCTCTGCCAGACCTGTAGACAGATTTAGCCTCTTGCGGCTACTAGTGGTGTAAAGCTGCATCACCTGACTGTGAGAGGGTTTTCTAAAGACGCACTGAAATGTTGCTCTTCCTTCTGATCGGAAGTGAAAAATGCAAAGAAATCATACTTAAGTAAAAGTATGAGAATTGTGTCAAAATTGTGCTCAGAAGCATTTAAACACGTTTAGGTACATTAAAGTAGAAAGTAAATGTTTTAACAAATAAATGTTTTTAGTGTACTGCGGAGGTGTATAGTGCAGTATGTGTGTGTGCGTGCATGTGTGTGTGTGTGTAATGTTACTCAGAAAAGCATACGATGCATTTTAATTTAGATATTTAAGGTATTTGTTACTATGTTACTAACAGTCCAAGAAATTTTTACTGTTTTGCTCTAGCCAATCTGGTGAGTACCAATCCAGCTTTGGTGGATATTGTCAGTACTGCTAGAACACTGGCCACTTGCATGTTTTATTAGTGAGCAGTGGTCTTGATTTGGTCCCATGCAGTGTGTAAAGGGTTGTGCTCATAGTTATTAAATATTATTAGATATTATTAAATAATATTTAAAATTTTAAATGTCAGTAAACATCAAGATATGAAAATGTCTAAGTGTTATGATATTCTATTATACAATACTACGAAACTGTAGCTGTAAAATGTAATTTAAGAGTACAAGTGTTCAGTTACAACAACAGGTGACTACAAAGTACAAAATGAGACCAGGCAACCTTCTTCCTCCGCAGTAAGAGCCGGTCCGGTCCATTGTTCACCTGCCCTTTGTAGGAGCAGTGGACAGGAGTTAGCATGGGCTCTCTGACTGGTCTACTGCTACACAGCCCCATTCTAGACTGAATATGACGCATTAAAATTGTTGGTTGACTTTTTCCACAGTAGCCCTTCAGTGAATTTGGTCCAATCTCACTTTGCTCTGCACTGCCCTGGTGAATCTGTTGTATCACTGAGGGTATGGACTCGCCACTGCTGAGCAGGAGCCCCTTGCCTTTTTGGAGATGCTGTCCATCCAGTATATCCCAGACCCTGACAGACGCAGTGATTATGAGATAAAAACTATTATTCAATTTATCTGTGTGTAATCATAATATTTTGGCTGATTGGTGTAAATGCAAAACATTCAAGATTCAAGATTCAAGATTTTGTTTATTGACAATACAACAATATGCTCAATACATGGTGTACTGAAATGCCGCTCCACACAAGCCCGCCATGGTGCAATTCACAGAATACCAAAATAAAAAAAATACAAATATAGGACAAGAGATATACACATAAATATACACATGGACACACCTTCTCATTAAACGATTTCCTTTGTTTTTATTATTGGGTACACTGTAGATTAATACTGAAAACATCACCCATTGCTCTGATGACAGCTTTGCACACTTTTGGCATTTGTTCAATCAGATTCATGAGGAATCGACCTGGAATGCTATTTAATTAACAGGTGTTTCTTCGTCAAGAGTTCATTAGTGGAGTTTCTTGCCTTCTTAATGTGTTTGGGA